>VXBO01014145.1:294132-333157 GCA_013400135.1 Rhinoptilus africanus
GGAGCCCGCCCTGCTGAGGGGGCTCCTTCCCCGGCCCCGTCGTCCGCCGGCGGCGGGCTTCCGTCCTCTCCCCGGGCCGACCCGGCGCGGGCGGTAGCGCTCTGACTCTGGGGTTGGGGTTTTTTTAGGAAAGACCAGACTGTGGGAGTTGCGGGGGCTGCAGCAGGACCCTCGCTGCTACCGCGGGTCGCCTGGGCCCGCACAACCAGCCGCCACGGCGCTCCCTGGGCAGGGGCACTGGCTGGGCTGGGACGTGCCCATCTCCGGCCTTACCGGTAACGGAGCTCATCCGAGATGTCTTTCTTCGAGAGCTGCTCCTTCCCCAGGCGGCGGCGTGAGCTTGCTCCTCTCTGGAAGAGCGAGGCGAGGTCCGGTGTTGGGCGCGTCGTTTCCCCGTCTCAAACCCCATCACCTCCAGGTACCAGGAGCCGCTCACAAGCCTGGTAACTGCTCTGTTTTCCACACCCGTCAGACCTACCCAGAGAAGATGGTTCCTGCACGCCTTTTGTTTTGTTGTTCATGAGGATTCTGTAAATTGCATACACGTACTTACCTTTTCTTACCTGGCCTACCAAGAAACGAGTCGCTGGTGACTGTGCGAGGATGGAAATGGCTGCATCCATTCATGGAATGGCTGCTGCAGTTTGAGATCCAAATAGGGTGTTTCTTTGATGCAGTTATGGAGACACAGAGAGGCTGGGCCTTTGTCAGTGCTTTTACCTGTGTTCAGGTCCCCGTTAATCCACTTCCAGCTGCAGCCACAGTAGCGTTACCTGTTTAGCACCCCTTCCACCTCCTACCCACCCTCCTGCCATTTATGCATCACAACCTGGCTCTTACCCAGACCCTTTTTACAGCTTTGTTAGCACAATTGTTTGAAAACCCACTGAAACAACTTTTTTCCTTCATTTTGTTAGAGACTTCCCCTACCAAGAATTCCTTCACGAATCCAAGTTAAATTTCCTTTTCTTCTTTTTACCCCCCCAAATCTCATCCCACTCTTCCTGGCTTGTCTCCATTGATTATGTCAGTCACAGTAATTCCTTTGTACCTCCAGCCTTCCCCCTCCTAAAGTCTCAAAGCTTTGGAGTGATGCTTTTAGCAAGTGGAAAATTCAAAGAGTTTGGCTTGGCCTGTGCGGGGAGACAACAGGTATTTCTCATGTGTGTGTTGGATGGGAAGAGAGTTAAAAGACAATGGTATCAGTATGTTCTCGCTCTCTATCCGCATTGCACATGAAGGAATTAAGACAGGAATGGGAATACATTTAGGGGAGCCATGCTCGTGATGGATGTGTCTCAAAGGGGTTTAGGAAGCAGCCAGAGCAAGGCAGGAAGCCCCATCTGGCAGCGTGGCCCACGGTCCCTTCACATTCTCCATTTTGGGGCTCACCTCAGAAGGCAAAAAGGATCCATCCTACTTTGAACTGGGGGAAGCTGTGCTTGCCCCTGCCAGCTGCTGCTCTGCCCTCCTTCCCCCTCCGCTTACCGTAAACAGCACAGCTTCTAAAAGTGACTGCTCAAGGGTAAGCTACCAGACACACGCGCCAGCTTTTGTGTGTAGAGCATTGACCACACTTTATCACTTTACTTTTTTAAAATAGGCTATTCTTCACACACTGCAGAAGTGAATCCAAGTTCAGATTCCTCCACGTTCCCCCCTCCGAAATACCGAATCCCCAGATACACACGTGCAAACACGCGCTCTGGGTTCAGTTCTGCCATGTGGAAAAGGTACCTCCAAAGGACGTTGTCTCTTGCGAGCCCAGCGCACGTTTCCACTGGGGGGCTACCACTGGGTCACTGAATCCAGGGGAATAGACACAGGGCTGTTCTAGGGGGAGCCCCCTGTAACTAGAGCAATACAGGGGCATTTTGTTTTCAAAGCATGAAACCGTAACCCTTTTCAGTGTTTACTTTTATTGATACAACGGGCCAAATTCAGAGTGAAATAAAAAACAGTGACAGGAGCATTGAGTTGAGTGGAAGTTGCCTGCTGTTGGAAGGGGTCTTAACACGTGCATTAGAGGGGTTGGAATTATCTGAAAGCACTAATTAGTGTAAATAAAAAAGCATTCAACTTACTCCTCTGTTAAAATGCGTAAAGGCAATAGAATTTTCCTCCTCCCCCACCTTCCTTTCTGAGCAGTATCAATATGTAGCATTTAGAAACCATTTCACAAAGTTAAACATTTATTAGGAACAAGAACTATTACAAAAAGATACCCATAGTCTAAATATATACATGAGGTTTAAACATAGCATTTTCATGTACCTTTAGCTATAAAAATACATTAGATTAACTGCTTCCTAATTTATAAATATAGTTTTTTTTTTTTTTTTAAAAAAAGTAGTATTTCATATGAAAGCCTTACTGTGCAACGAAAGAATATATACCCTCGAAGGGGTTATCTTAAAGTTAGTGTCTAGTGTTATATAACTTAGGAAATTCAGTGTGTAGAGTCAAACCCTGATTTATACAATAAGAGATACATTTTTTTTTCCTTATCAAGTTTTTAAAAAGTCAAAGAGCTGAAATATATATCATACATATAAAGCCAGGATACTAGGATTTTAAGAATTTCCGATGATTTCGGTTTCAATCACTGTTTATCAAAAATTAATACAGAGATACATCAAGATAACCTGCCTTTTACTCTTTGCCTTACCTCCCTACTGTTTGACTGCAGCCCTAGAAAACCATCAAGTAGGCAAAAGTAAAATGTTTGTCTGAGAAGGTGTTCGCGCTCTAAGTGTCTTACAAAAATAGAAACTTATTTACAATGTTCCCATTTGGCCTTTCACGGGGAAGGGAGGACATTTTCGTCACTGGATGGGGAGATTGACCTGCCTCACCTATCCATGGGAGCACAGGCACCTAGTCGTACGCAGCTGTTGGAGGAGGTATGTCATTTAAGAAGTTAAGCAGTGTTGAAGTGCAATTTCAATGTTCACTAATAAGGAAGTTTAGGCTCATGCAAACTTTTTCCTTACTTATGACCACCCACCTTCCTTCCTCCTCCAAAAAAAAAGGTCCACTCATGCAACAGAACTTGCTACTGACTGGGTGTATCTCTGAGCAAAGGAAGGTACCAGTGAAATCCTTGCTTGCAGCAGAGAACAGAGGTCAGACCTGCATTTCTGCTTTGAGCCCTGACATCTTGAAAGCTCCAGGCAGCAGTCTTTAGCAGTGCTGTGTGGAGACCTGTCGATATGCCACAAGGAAGCTCTATTGGCTTGCTCTCAGAGGACAACCCCAGCAAGATCAGGTAAACTTCCTAACAAGCTGACACCACTAACTCCTGCAGGCATGGAACTTCCCATACCTTTGCCAGTGGTTCTCCAGTACGGAATCGGGAGGAGGAGGCGGTAAAGAAGGGAGCCCAGGAACTGAAGACAGCATGTGGCTTGTCATTAATCTCATAGTAATGTCTGGGCATGCAAAGAAGTTACCGCAGGAGATGCTAAGGCATGAACTTGGTGTGACAGCCACTCCATGGATGCTCCTGATGTATGTGCACGCTTATACAACTGTAAGCAAGACAATTCAAGGCAGTTTATTCCTCAGTGAAGGATCAGCTACTCCCTGCTTAACACAAGATGACAGCACTCGTGAGGACAGCTACTGCAAAGCTGCTGACACATTAGAGTCCAGCCATAGCTTATTCCATGGTAACTGGTTTGTACGCCCACATCTTTAGCACCCACTGTGTGCTTGGGAACACCTGCCTTTTCATACTGTACTTCCAGAAATGTATTTTAAGCTACATTCATACGGGATAAAGAAGCGGTGAGAAGGGCTTATAAGTTTTACTCTCATAAGAATAGCTCTGGCTCAAAAAATTAAGAGATTTTCACACAGCCTGAAAGTTACAGAGAAAGAGAGAGCTGGACAGCTTCTTGCAGCTTTTCTGCTCCCTCCCCCAGATCAGAAGGACTAGCGTGGGATGTTTTCTGTGGGGTATCTACCATGCTACATGCTTAGCATTCAACTCTGTGTCATCACGGTAAGTACAGTGCAAAATCCTCTTGCAAAAAGTGCTATAGTGTAGGTTTGAGATACGATTGTGACTCATTTGGAGCCAGAAGGGTTAGCAAGTCCGTAACTTGCGTTTGCAGCGTGTGCAATGTGTGCACACCAAAACATCAGGTTCAAAGGACACTTTAAAGTCTAGCTCTGTTGGGTGAAATACTGGCCCCAAAGGAGTCCTCTAGGAAACTCCCATAAATCTCATTCAGGGCTAGAATGTCACCAATATGGAGAATGCATGTATCTTTAGAGAGACCAAGATAGCTCTTTCAAAGAGAATTTCTTTACGGCTCCTTCCATGAAAGCTTGCCCTCCCATCCCAAACTCCAGCTGCAGTCTTCACACAAACTCCACCAACTTCAGTCAAGTTGTATCAATCAGCCCTACCACTCAAGTCCGTTTATGCCAAGTGAAACCCATATGCCTCTGAAGGTGTGTAACAGTCCATGCTAACGGTACCAGAAGCCTCTCTAACATGCCATTGATGTCCACGTCCTTCAAGGGTACAGTTTGAAAGCAGATGTCCGGCAAACACTGTGACTGACCAGCATTTTAGTCACAGATAGCAGACAGATGTACAGCCAGGGACTCGGACAGTACAAGCACGTGCTATGCTGCCAGTAGGGTCAGTTAAGTCGGTTTTCGAAGAGCCAGTTGACAAAATGGAGTCCAGTAGATTCAGTGTTTCTAGAGGAATAAAGTTAGGTGTTTCCATTTTCCCTCCTCCCCCTCCCCTCCCCCTTGCTCTGAACACGTCCCCCATGTGTCACATTCAGAGTGTCAGCATTTTAGGCCTTCTCTTTTCATGGACTCTTCTGGGAGAGCTTAATGGTGACTGTTTTCACTTCGGTATATTCTGCCAAAGCATATTCACCGCTGGAAAAGAAAAGGAAGGAGGGAAAGGGACAAACAGTTGTAGTATGTTAATGTGTACTTCCCTAAGGTAAGAGATTTCTACACAAGTGCATTTTAGCCACTGATTGACAGCTGCTGGAGATGACATCAGGCCATTAAAACCAGGTCTGAACTAACTTACACCAAATTTGGTGCACCACTTCACGTGCACGTTAGTACACACAACTACACCCTGTTGTAAAAGAAACATGGAATGCTTCTGGTCAGAGTAACCCAGAAGATGACACCTTGTGAGTCTGCCTAGTGAAAACTGAGTACTATCGTGAGAACCCACTGAAGAAACCTCCATGTAAACAAGTTATCAGTGTTTAGATAGTAAATAAAGTTACTTTTTTCATTGAAAGTAAGCTTCTGTCTACAAAATATCATATAATCAAGAGGGCACGGTTGCTCCAGATACGCATTGCCCAACGGATAAAGCCCTGACGTCCTTTGATTAGCCCGGCAGTCAGGCAAAGTAAACCATAAAGTCTCAATATATATGTCCCATTTGAGGATTCCTTCATTTGCTGTGCTTAGCAAGTGAAACATCTGAATGTCTCAAGAGCAGGAGATACACCAGAACAGCTACTGGAAATTGTTCCTGGAAATAAATTTGGCTTATGAAAGAAAAGGTGCATTAGATTCCTCTGAAGAGTCTTCCGAATGGTGTAACAAAACCAAGAAGAAAATTAAGATTTAAGTCAATTTCTCAGCTCTGCCTCTAACTTACAGGGTTACCTGTACCTTGGTTTAAAAATTGCTGCGTTAGTAGAGCTGGAACGCCTGGCAGCCGTGCTGCAACAGGTCAGGCTGGGGAAGAGGGACAGAGGGTTCTTCTGCAATTTAGCAGCAAGCTTGGGAGATGGGAGATCTTAGAATGATTTTGGACATCATTCCTTGTTGTTCTATCTCCAACATTAGAAAGGCAGAGGTGAAAAAGGTCCAACTAGGAGCAATGATACAGCAGCCAAGCGAGGCCCAGATACCACCATATGAAGATGAAGGAGGTTTGGGGTGGATACCAGTGTCCCCAGCCAAGGTGCCACACTTCTCCCTTCATTGAAAAAGCTCAGTAAAGAAAATACTTGCAAGTGGAATTGACTGAACTGGTTATTAAGAGCTTATAAAGCAGATGAAGGTACTCCTAAAGGCACCACTCACGTTCCCCCATCTGTGCTTTACATCCACGCTGTTCTGGTTTAGCACTTCCCTGTGCAGCATACTGCGGGCCTGATAGTTTAAAAGCAAATTCAACAATACTTTCACTGAGTCACAATTTATATTGCATTCACCATCCGCATATAAACAAATTATTGCCCCCAAACTTACAGTTCTCTGCCATTGCCTGACATTTTAAAGCCACCAAAAGGAGCCTGTGCATACAGCGCATTGTAACAGTTGATCCTACAATAAAAACATCAATTGTAAAAAGACACTTCAATACCAAGGAGAAGCAAAATGATAACAACAATACAAAAAGGCTGAAATCTGTCAGTTTTATCTTTATACAGTTCATTCACTTGAAATCAGATTTTAGAAATAAAATCTTATTTTTCTACAGAAACAGAAAATGTTTCAGTAATATTCAGTCTGACCTGCATCTCACTTCATAGTCTCTTATGGCTAAGACATTCATGATTGAGCTGGAATTGTTGCTGTGTTCAGAGTCGTGCTTAAAATAAATGGTACAGCCTATTCCCCAGTTTAATGCAGCACATTCTGAAATGAACACGTTTACTCAGAAAGCTGTCTAAACACTCACAAGCAGGCTCCGCCATCTACTGCCAGGTATAGAAAAATGTTGGACTGCACTAGACAAATGTGTCGCTAGCCCCATTTCTATAGACACTGGGTAGAAAAAGCTAATGCAGATACTTCCTCAGCGTCTCAGTAAGACCAGATGACAGAAGACAGACAAGTATGGCTTGGTGCTGCAGGACTGCACTTTTGTGTATGTACAGCACATGTATCCTTCCCAGCCCAACATCCCATTTTAGTGTAAATACTACTCAGAGGCAGATTCTTCTGGCGCCAACTCTTGAAATCATTGCTCTGTACACATCAAAATCAACGATCAGATCAAATTCCTATCTTTAGTGGGGGAAAAAGATTATCAAGATTCCATATTTAAATTATTCTAATGTAAAATAAGAAATTTTGTAAGCAAAACCAGCTGCTTATCTTTCTGACAGTGGTCTGATGCCATCTACTGTCCATACTGATTTGTGCGGCTAACAGTCCATCTGATGCTAAAGATCCTAAAAATTGCTTTTTCCTACATACAGTTTTGAAAGGCATCATGTCTGGTGGGACTTACTACACCCTACATTTTCTGAGTTTTCCAGATGAAGAACTACATCGATTGAACAAATAGTCCATTTCTTGCCAGACTGTTCCTCACCACCTTATTTTGATGAATGGATGTTGCTTCTGAGCAGAATATCAAGAATTAAGCAGGCTACTAATACATCTTACCTCCAGCACTTAACACGTGATTCCAAATCACACATCCCTCTCCTCTCCCAGGAAACAAAACCCCAGCCCACACTCTGGTCCCACGCTTACCAGACAGTTCCCGATTGCAGTGCAGATGCCAGCGTTAGTGCCCTGTCCAGATTCTTTGTGAACACGGCGGCCGTAAGTCCATACTCGGTACTGTTGGCTCTTCTTATGACCTCTTCCAGACTCTTGAACTTCATAATTGGCTGAACTGGCCCAAAAATCTGCACATATCAATTAAACATTAGTACAGGAGAGCCTTCACTAATCACGATAATTTTGAAGTAATAAGAATCAGATGCTTTGTTTGGATACTATATTTAAATTGCTATATCCTAGCCTTCTAGAAGTTACTGATAGAGTCTCTTAAAAACTACTAATTAAACTGACTTCAAAGGAAGCACAGTGATGTGCTATAGTAGTTAATATATGCCAAGATCCAACAACTAATGGATCATCTGTAACAATCAAAATAAGCAGAGTTAGATCTGGACAAGTTTCAAATGATTCATCCTTACTCCATTTACAACTCCCCTTTTGAACTCAGAAGCTGAGTATACTCAAGAAGTAATTAATGTATTTCAAGGATTGCAAGTTTTCTTCCTTGGATTTAACTCTGATTTTGTCACTGTATGCAGTTTATTTGCATGCAGTGCATTTACCATGTACGCGTTTGACGCAAACTTGGCTTCCCAGGTTGCCAGTATAAAGGCATACACAATACTTCCCAACTTCTGGGATGGAATCTCTCACGGAGTCCAGGATCAAAGGGGGGCCCTTTTCTGGCCTGCATGGTCTTGCAGTACAATAAACCCCCGCGGAAGGTGAGATACGGTCTCACTTGTGCCACCTTGGGGGCCAGGCTAAGCAGCTGGCCTGGCCTTCAGGCTCATACAAGTGTTTCTCAATGTCTTTGTTTCGGGAGAGCCGGGTACTTAACTCAAGCCTTGATCCTAGGCAAAGGCTGAACAAACTGCAAATGAATGAAACTGGATAAGCTTCATGAATCATGACTTGGGATTTGGAGTCAGTTCATTACAAAAAGGCCTGTCATGGGATTTTCAGCTCTTATTCCCTCTATTTTTAGGATGTAACTCATGCCCAGGCTGGCTGATATCTTTCCCAGGTTCCTTAGAGATTCTGTGGCAGATCTGAGACATCTAAACATTTTGCCAGGAGTGAACAGTAAGCAGCCCCATAAAAAGCACTAGGCTAAATTATAAAATACAAGTGCCAGTTAGACTTTGGCAACTACTTGTTTTCCATTGCGGAACATGATGAAAAGTAGATTAACTTCTATTTCAAAGGAATATCACAGGATCTAATCACATGCAGCTTGTTCAATTTTTCTGCATATGAATAATGAAAGCCAGAGTATTAGATCTGCACTTTGCTGCTTCAACCATGTTTTCATATAGGAAAAAAATGGTCAGCCTCAGGGGATTTCACCATGAGAACCGAATCTGGGATTATTTCAGATGCTAAGGCTACTTGAGAAATGTTCTTTAGTAGTGGCATAGCAGGGCCATTCCTTCCCTCCTCACCAACGTCAGGTCCCAGAGCTCTTGTCCCACCTTTCTGCAATAAAGCAACACCTTCTTTACAAAGTGGAACAAGAACAAACTGTCCTCTATCACTCCAAATCAGTACGTACCACAGCCGAGCAATTTCAAGTCCACTCAGTAGGAGGTGTGTAAGAGCACACTCTACACACAACTGTCCATCTGCATCGACTGGGAGAGCTTAACTCTGTCTTCAGAAAACCTTCAAACTTCAGGGCAAAGAATACACAGAATTGCTCCAGCCTGACACAGTTTCAGGTACGTTTATTCAGGCATTTATATTTAAAATCAAGGATTAAGATAGAAACCTCTCCATCAACACTATTTCTTATTCAGAAGCAGCATTCATAGCATGTGTTCGTACTTTGCATTATATCAAGTTCTCCTGAAATGAGACTGAAAAGTTTTAGGGTAGTTTTTATCTGGGTTTGGTATTGTCCAGTGAGTACACTCACAGGGGTACTTCCCTTTTGGAAAAACAAACAAAACCGGGGAAAGCAGCAAGGCATTAGAGAGGGCTGGCAGATACCTCTTAATTGCACAATAATTGCTGCTAAAATATTTTGACAGGTTTTTTTTGCCTCTTCTGCTCTCCCCCTTCTTCTCTCACAATTCCCACACACGCGCACATATGCCTACCTTGCAGATACTTCATTAGTAGAATGTCTTTCAGCATTAGGTAGTTGTTAGAACACTGAAATAAGTGAAACTTCTATTCCCCTCAGGTTTTCACTTCAAACCACAACTATACCTCTCTTCTTTCTCATTTACAGCAGTAAATGCATATAAAGGTTCAGGTGACTGGTACTGTACCTCTTCTTTGGCGATACGCATGTTGTCAGTCACCTCCGAAAACACAGTGGGTTTTATAAACAGGCCTCTGTCTTCAATGGCAAGACCCCCACACTCCAGCTTAGCCCCTTCTTTCTTCCCACTTTCTATCAGCTCCAGGATTTTATCAAACTGTTTTTGGTCAATCTGTCAGACACAAAAGGAAAAGAACCTTTATTATCACTGTTCCAGAGACCGGAGTCATGGCACGTGGCCCGGGGGTACATCTGCAGGGCACTGTCACACCAGGTAAGTTTACATCGCATTCTACGATACGGCAGTCAGGCAATAAGACAGGATGCTGCCACAGCCCTGAGACACAGAAAACAGAAGGTAACGTTACATACGATAGTTTAATAGTTTGCTGCTACATGGAGGGGGTCTCCCCACTTTCCCTTCCTCTGCATCCTGATCATGCACTCCCACAGCTCACTTCACGCCAGCTCTGTGACTTACTGACATCCACGCTCTGATTTAGCTCAGGAGCCACCATGAGAAAAGCCTGAGATGGGCTTTGCCAGGCTAGCAAACTCAGGCAGTTCAGCAAGGGATGTGACCAGCAACAGAACCAGAGCAAGGGAAGGAGAATCAGGGTATATGTAAACTTTTAAGTTGACTTTGGTGTAATGTGCAGCTTTACCCACAGCTACCTGTCCCCAGCTGGAAGAACCCAGCAAACTCTGACTCCATCTCTTTCCACACACGCACGCTGTATGAACAGCCCCAAAGATAAGCCCTATCAGTGGGGTGACTTCAGAACAACTACTGCACTAAAGCCATACTTTTAAAATCAGAATCACCTTTCACAGATCTTAGAGACTGGTAGCATCCCAGGTTGGCTCTCTGTACTGGGAGCTGTATCCTCTCTTTTAATTACCAACCTTGTCTAACTCCTTCCCACCCATACCTAAATCTGCAGTGATCTCAAATAGCAAGTTCTGCTGTGTTACTAGCCTTTAAACTAAGGGTTTTGGTAGAGGTGGGGAAAGGCCAGTCCAGTTACAGGACACTGAATTCACACAACTGTGCAGCCCTGCACCAAGACTTGGAGGAGACAGCAGGTACTCCATGAGCACAGCGGGTCATGTGCTGGGAAGAGAAGCAGGAGCCCACAGCACTTCTGAGCAGAACTGGTCCTTCTTTTGTGCTCCACATGCAACAGTGTACAGCAGGTATTGCCAGGTTTTAAAGAAGCAGATGTGGCTATTCGCATGATACATAATTAAATGATGAAACACCTCATCACAGCACACATTGCAGATGGTAAAAGGCTTATGGAGATGCTTAAAAAAAGTAAAACTAACAAAACCCTCCATAAATTCATTGAAGTGATTAAATAAAAGACTCCACCCTCTGGTTCAAGGTGCCCTGGTAGCCTGGGAGGTTATTTTGAGTGCCAGGTATCTCCAGATGCTTGTACTGGTTCAATACCACTGCCTAGGCATCTGTTTCTGTTTCAGCAGGGCCAGTTGCCAGTTGGGACTGTTTACATGGAGTGTTCCACACTCGACTCCTCCAGATTACAGACTATATCCTGTCCCTAGTTAATCCTGGCCACACGCAATCCAAGTTTTCATGCTTTGAGACAAATATCAAAGCTTCAGGAGGGTGTCCTTGGGGTACTTCTGGTACACAGCAAAAACAGAGAACAGCACATCTCCTGCCACACAGATGTGCATATCCCGTGCACTGTGGACAGTTTGTACTAAGTGCTCATGTTCTCTCATGCATTAAGATGCTACCCAAGAAAACACTTGATACATGCTACTGCACAAGGAAACGTGTGCCCTCACGTAGGGTACCGAGTGTCACATAGTCAGTTTGGCAGGTGTCAGACATATTATCTATTTGTCTGGTTGCTTAGTTGCCAAATGTAAATAATTTGAAAATATCTGCAAGTGCTTTCCATCCTGGCATGTCTGTGATCCAGACCAATCCAGTTCATCCACTTCACATCACAGAAAACAAAACAAGGATATTTATACAGCTGTAACTTGTTGCAAGGCAAACTATAGTTAGATGAAAAGACACTGGGGAAAGAAAACATTTGTAAAAATGACATGCAAGGGTGGAACTGTTTGTCATTGTAACTAGAGCTTGCAAGGCTTGTTTAAATTCTGTCCCCTACTCCACTATTATTTATGGTTCAGGCATTGACTTCTACTAAAAACACATGATCTGCTAGACCAAATTATACTATTTGTCCATCTCATTCAAAAGAGAGGAAGGCTTCTAATGAGCGCTGCAATGCTGAAAATCTGAAAACCCCCAAATCTTTGTATCTTGCTTCATTTCAGGCAAGGAGCAGCTTTTGCTCTTCCAAACCTAGCATTTGCCATCCTACAGAATAACCCCACAACTGTGCCCAACTGACTGTTAGACATATACTCTTTCTGCTTACGTATTTTACTTTCACGCTTTAATCCTAAAGTATACAAATGTCTGCTCTCTAAGGAAAACATCACAGCCTTAAAAAACAAACAATAGGTTTTGGGCTGAAAACCTTCTGTCTGGTAAGTGGCATGAGACAGTGTTAGTGCTTTTTTGCTTCCTGTAGACCAGGCCTTATAGTCCACAGATCCCAGTATTTGGGTTCTATGGTAACAAAACTAGTCTAGTCTTGTTCTAATCTAATCCCTGTTACCAGGACGAGTCCACCAGGATGTTAGTCTCATCTGAAGCAGTCTGCTGTTCACAATTGTATAATGCACTGGTTAACCAGTTTGCCATCTGTGCAGATTTACTTTATTACTTCCTATGATACAGCTCACAGGAATCCAAAATTTAAAAATGCCCTTTGGTCTGCATTTGACGTTGGCACTCTACTCAAACAGTCCTGGTCACCCCTCAGGTTTCTTGCGGTGTCCCTTGAATCCCAGCCAGCCAACACAGTCAGATACATGTGGGTTTTGGAGAAGTCTCATCAGAAGCATGCCTCATTTCTGTTTTAATTCAATACTGTTTAAATTTGACCTAATTTTGATCAGAGCAGCACAGTTTGTATCAGCATAACCCAATACTGCAGCTGACGCAGTCTTTTCCCCACACCCATGCCACAAGCATCCATGCCAGCGCACAGTAATCCACATCAGGGAACTGACCTGAGTAAAACCTTTCTTCCTCACTTCCAAAAAGGCTGGATTAGACCTGAATCAGCCAGTTGCCCAATCTAGTTCCTAAGTGCAGTGCAATATAGGAACAAACAGCTGCAGACAGAAACACTTTTCCAGGACGAGCTCACATCAACTTGAAGTTCTTGCGGAACAGTATTGTCCCTGCTGTCCCCATGATGTCCTGCAGCAGGTTGTCTCAGTACCTACTTAGAGCTCAGCTGCAGTGCAGCTTGGTTTCAGGAAACACTAGCTCAAAGTCTGGACTGCAGAGGCTCTACTATTTTAGACTTTCTCAGCTCTCTATAAGTTGCAGGTCCTGTTGTCTGGGTACAAGCACTTGGAGCTGATGTAGGACCAAAAAGATCGTAGGCTACAACCACTGTCAGCCTAAAGGCTGGCTCCAGCTCCTTCCCACTGCTGGCTTCCAAGCCAGTGATCACCTCAGAATGGGGTCTACACAGCAGCATGTGGCCGTTTTTGTAATGCTGTTGTATATGTTCACCATGACCCACACAGAAGGAGAATGAAAGCAATGACCTGGATCTGAAGCAACTGAGGCCTGACAGGGAGAGATGAAGAAGCAGCAGCAAGATTACTTTTCCTGGTGATTCTTCCCTTACCCATCAGCTCAAGATAAACAAAGTCTCACAGCAGAACAGGTTACTTCAGGAACAGAGGAAAATTTTGATCTGGAAGCTTCACATTTGAACAGTAACTTGTGGGAAGGTGTGAATCTCTGCTACTTTTGGAGGTATTTTAAGCCCTTGTGACACTGCATCATTTCTCTCTTCTGCTTGAATTTCCGTGTGTTGCATCTTACAGCACAGGCTCCAGAGAGCGAGCGACCATAGCTGCAGAGGAAGTGGTTGTTCCTTTGCACTGGCAGCCACATGAAAGCCTTGGGATTAACAGTTCCCTCCCACTCTCTCAACACCTTCCCATTTTAGGCTCGACAGTTGCATGCAGAGAAGCTCAGGGGTGTGTGTGGGTGTGCTGTCTCTCCTAGATGCGAGTGTAACAGGTAAGCCAGAACAGGGGAAGAGGACAGATGGGCCATATTTAAAATCTGACCAGACACTGCTATTCCAACTTACTGTTCCCCTTAATTATAGCTCTGTGTGCAGAGGTTCCCTTAAGCCACTGGGAAGTGCTCTGACAGCCTAGCAAGAGCTGGGAGCATGGACAAACTGAAATAAGCAGCCCAGTTCTACATGTTCTGCTCACTGCAGAGTGTTCCACCCTTTAAAACCTCACAGCTACTTCCCTATGATTTTCAGGGGCTGTTCTCATGAAATCAGTGGTCTCTGTCAGAGCAGCCAGGTGAACGTGGTCATGATGGGACTAACCAGAAATGCAGCTTGCTTACTGCTAATGCTGGATAAGGTTTATGATGATATTCTATTAAAACCAACCAACCAACCAGAAAAGCTGAGAGCCCTTAATAGAAGGCAAGAGCAGACCCTGAAATGGTTTGAGGGTCATCTCTGCTGAAGTAAGTTCCAGCATGGGATTATTTTCCTAAGATTGCTGAGCAGTTTGAAATCTCTTTCTATGCAAGTTACAGGGACAGATGCAGCCCCAGCATGAACAGGGGATGTGCATCATCTTACTGCCCATGCATGAGGATATGCAATAAGGTTTTGCCATGCCTGGATCATGTGTAAATGGGCCTAGATCCAGGTAAGGGAAGGTCAGTTATCCCTTCTCTGAGGGATCCTACATAGCATCAAGGAAGAAAAATAGTGCAGTACTGAGAACAGGAGACCTAGGTTATAGATTTCTGGGATTCCCCCTTTATTTTTGGTAGCAAACAGTGACCCTGTTAGAAGATCTGACCCAGGGATCACCTTCCTCCAGAGCTTTCCACCACAGCTCAGATTGCTTTGGAAGGGAAAAGATGAGGAAGGCTCTGCAAGAATTGACAAAGCTGATCGTGATAGCAGCTCTTCCTCCTAATTCATCTGAAACTTCTCCAAAGGATCAGAAAGGGGGGAAAGGAGAACAGGGAAAGTGGGGACTCAGGAGTCCCTGGGCTCTAACTACTTGTCATCACCAACACAGCCAAGTGGCTGAATGGCCGTTTCTGCAGCTTTCCTCTTCTGTGCATTGCTATTGCTCACTGCAACATGCTTTGTATTACTGTAGCAGGGAGACAGCCCCTTCCATAACACTGGGTAAGAAGTGAATACATTTGTGTTTAAAAAAATTACAACATAACATTTCAACAGTTGTGATTAATTGGTATTTAAAATAGAGAGAAAAATAAAGCCATGATACATTACTCACCCCTCAATGCTTCTGCTGGGACCATATTCGCAAGGATAATATTTACACAAGGAAAATTAAACAAAAACACAACCAAAAACCAAACAACAACTGTTCTCAGGCACACAGTTACCTGGGGCCCTTGTTCAGTTCTGGCATCAAAGGGGTCTCCAACGAGTCGCTTCTTGGCATACTCCACGCTGCGCTTGACGAACTCCGGATATATCTGCTCCTCCACAAACACTCGTGAGGCAGCCGTGCAGCACTGCCCCTGATTGAAGAACACGCCTTGATGGGCACATTCCACTGCCAAGTCCACTGCAACACGGCCCAGGAGGGAAAAGTGTTACCACATGCACAGTTTCAGCCTTCCAGTGTTTGCAGACTTGTTTTTTCCTTTCTCTCTTGAAAGTGTCCTTAAAAAATGCTGACAATGGTCCACACACATTGAAGGCATTCACAAGACCTCATACTCCCCCCAAACCAGATCTCTTACTATTTCCACCCCCCCTTCCTGCCTTTTGTCTCAAGGTCTGGTCTGCCATAGCCCCAGATACTTTCTTCCACAAGGACTCACTGAGGGCAGCAATCAGTTTTTCCTCACTGTGGGAATTCAGATGTGGATTCCTAGATACTGTGCATTGGTTCCTGAAGACTAGTTTCAGTAGCAATTGTCTAGAAAGCAGCGTGTCCTTCTGTTGTACAGCCAGCTCAGACCAGGTCCTTGCAATGCTTACTCTTAGCAGATGGCACAAATATCTCTGGCTTTCAGCCTCTGCTGTGCTGCGCAGGAGAGTGGAGAATATTTTCCTCAAGCCAAATAGGATTTTCCAACCACTTTGGTGGTCACAGGTCACACATATCCTGTAGCACTACTCACTAATGCAACAAAGTCACAACAGAACATGTGAAATGAGTCCTGCAGAGCCCCAGAACAGAGGTGAAGGCTGGATTAGATCAGGTCCTACAAAACTCTCCTGTCATAGGACTGCCTGTAGAGGGGCTGCATTTTAGAAAACTGCTTTCCCCACTGCTTGCCTCAGGCTCTGCAGTACTGCCAACCAAAAAGGCACTACAACAGCAGAAAAGCACAAACGCAAGATTTATCTGCAACTGCAGCCATCCCCAGGGAAGGCAACAATATAATGATCTGCTCGTTTGCCATAGGAATTGTCCCTGTGCTGGGCAAGAGCTCCAGCAGAGCAGAATTGCGTACTGCTCTTAGACAGGGGTTTCCTCCAGCCTCTGAGGTGGGTGTAGTGGCGAGCACCAGCCCTACTAGCTGCCAAGGGACAGCAGAGGCACTCAAAAGCACCATGCTCATAGCATCTTCCAGCAAATAAACACAGCAGCCAATACTTACAGTCTGCATCTGCACATACAATGCAGGGGTTTTTCCCTCCAAGCTCTAATGTCACCCTTTTGAGGTTGCTTTTAGAAGCAGCTTCCTTGATCAGTTTTCCAACCTGTAGCATTGAGACACAAAGAGGACACGAGCCGTTTCCCCTGAAAGTCTTAACTCAGTATGTCAAGTGTGGTGCTAACAGGGGTAGAAGATCCTGGTGGGTGGCTGAAGCAGGGAGAAGTCAAGGATAGCACTCTTAAATAGTTTGAGTTTCCTACTGCTGTGATGTGTTGGGTCAAAACCACCCCTAGAATGAATGTTTGGTTCAGGCAGATCTGAAAGGGCAGGCTATGTGGGAGAGCTACCGGAACTGTATCATCAAGTTATGTGCTGCCCAAAGCTGCAGAACAAGGCATTTCCAACACCATGCAAGCTAGTGAGCAATCAACGGGGCTCAAAGGTTCACAGGTTTTACTTTTAAAAATTGGGAATTCCACTTCTTAGAGTAGATCTTCCCAAGGTAGTGACAAGAACTCACTATTCCTATCTGTTACCACTCCCGTGTAGAGATTTTGACATTCAGGAGAAAACTACTTTCTGAGAGCTGAGGCTGAGCTGCTCCACAGTACAAGAGTAGCTGAGACATGTTCCTTCCAAGGCAATACCTGAGGATGTCAACAGACAAAATCCATCTCACTCTGCTGTGGCACTTTCTGCCCAAGAACCTGCTCTGACCACCCGGTGGAATTTATCTGGCCACCCTCTCCTCAAGAGAAGGATTTACTCTGCTTCCAAAATTTAATCCAAGTAATGTTGAACTAAGGAGTTTCCCACACACAGAGAAAAGTTATTTCATATTAAATGTTTTCCACAAATTTTGACTGTGCTATTTCTTTTTTATACTGGTAACACCAAACCAGCAATTTTCTTTTCCCATTTTAAAAAACAGGATTCCTCACAAGAGCAGCATTAATCAAGCATCAGGGTCACTTAGTAATCTCATTGTGCTAGTATGAGTTAAAACTATTTAGGAGCTTCAATTGTTAAGGCAGGTTATTTTTGTTTAGTGTGACCTTATACCTGAATATCCTCATTTTGTAACTGTTTGGTTGGTATATTACCTCTGCACATGGCAATCTTAACTTGGTTTCTGCCTAAAAATACTGTTGCCCTGGAGTGGAGCTGTGAGCAAGGAGAGCACGTGGCAGCTGGCTGGCAGTTTTAGGTCTGCATTTCTCATGGCTTGCCTTTGTAACTCGAACCTAGCAGTGCAGATCTTGTCTAGTCACTCAGCAGCCTAGGCCCAGAGACAGCAGAAATAAGCGATGCATCATGCTGCAGATACACATAACTTCGCAAGAGGCATTACCACAAGTTAGCTGGCCAAAGACAAGTAAGTTAATAAACTAAGAGAAAAGAAGAAATCTAGATGGGAAAACTCTTATGGAGTTTAAGATGAGTATTTCCAGGCTGGCACTGAGCCCAGGATGAGGCTTAAAAACTAAGTCAAATTGTATTTTGAATTAGCTTCCCTTCCTGGCTCAGAAACAGTAGCATTATGCTGCAAATACTGCAGAGATGAAGCTGAACTCACAGATGGGTGGAGGGGGAAGAAAACACTTCTAAATTACACATGCATTAGCAAAGAATCTGTCTCCCTCGGTGTTTCCTGCACACCCACGGATTAGGAAGACAAGCACAGTGCCTATAGGAGTTCTTTGCCTACAGGCTCCAGCAGCTGAGATTTTCCTTCTGCCCCTAATCCACTGGATACTCCTTTTTCATTAAAGGCCCAAACAGGCCCATGTGGGCTGGATGAGTCTATAAGCTCTATTGTTCTCACACGGCCAGCATCTAATCTGGGCTAAAAGTTTCTGATCTAGGATTTGGAGAGAAGCAAGTATCTGGGTAAACTCCTAGATTAGACCAACTCTCAAGAGAGTAAAAGCTCATTGTGAACTTCTGCTTTATTGCGTTTGTGTTTGTTCCCATGATCCCTGTACAGAAACAGAGGCTTAACACACCTTCTCCTATGGGATAAGCGAAGCAGTTAGCATGTACACAAAGCCACTAGATGGTACTGTTGTTAAATGCGGGAGCTTTTGAGTGTTCAGTGAGTTACCTTTACCGACTAAGACGACCATTCAAGGTAATTTGTCATCATTATGCAGTTAGATTACACTCTGCATTGTGAAGATAGACATAAGAATGGATGAATTCGGAAAATGCTTGGCAAGAAGAACATTACTTCAAGAAATAAAAGAGAAGAGCCTATATTTGCCTCAACTGAACCTGTTGGTGTCAACATTCTTTGGGCACTGCCCCTCTTCAAGGGGTGCATACATATGCCAAGCAAAATCTAGAGCACTGAGTGGAAAAACAGTCACGTTTCCTAAGCAAGCTGTTGTCTGAGGATTTGCAGCAGTGGTTATGGGAGACAAATTTGTTTGCATGCCACAGCTGTGCTCAATTCCATGTACTCAGCCAAGCCATGCTCTGCTTTCCCCCGTGCAGGTACAGAAGAGGACAGCTGTAGGTGTCTGATAGTAGAAGTCTCACTTCCACCCCTAAGCAAGGCAGTGGTAGCTATTTACAGGGAAAAAATAAATAGAAGGTGTCTTACTGCGCAGGTCTCAAAGGAAGCTCAAATGTTAATCCCATCCACGTCAGCAGACAAAGCCTTGGGCACTGGGCCATGTTTTTATTTAAGTCCTAGTTCCCTAGAGGTAACTAAAGCCAAGGAAGGGGGGGCTTTACGCTCTCCCAAGCGTACAGGGCTCTGACTGACATGTTTTCCAGTTGCAAATGCTTGCAGGGCAGGACTGGCAGGCAAACTTGCCCAGAAACTCCATCAGGTCAATGACATAATGATAAGTCATTGCCAGCCTCCCCTGTAGACTGTCTTACCTGTCAGAGCATCTATTGCTTACAGTTTTTATAGAAATGTGGCAGTTTGGCAAAAAACAGCTTACAGAGGTGTGGCATTATCACAAGCACAAGGACCTGAACTAGACAAATCCCAAACATTTCTGAGAAATCCTGTCACATGAAACGTGATGGAAAATGGTGTTGGCTATACAAAAATCACTGACATTTCATTCGTCCAGTCTTACATGGATGGCAGTTTTAGAAGAAAATGCAAAGAGGAACAGCAGGTGTCTTATGAGAAATCCATCACTTACCTTTGTTGATCCAGTAAAAGCAATTTTATCAATGCTGTGATGGGTAGAAATAGCAGCTCCAGCTGTGGGGCCGTAGCCTGGCACAATGTTCACCACACCTGGAGGGAAACCCACCTAAAAGAGAGGTTAAATACAGCTCTGTAAAGCG
This sequence comes from Rhinoptilus africanus, assembly GCA_013400135.1. Taxonomy (NCBI): domain Eukaryota; kingdom Metazoa; phylum Chordata; class Aves; order Charadriiformes; family Glareolidae; genus Rhinoptilus; species Rhinoptilus africanus. Next base: position 314,004 of record VXBO01014145.1, read on the forward strand.
AGATTTTGAGCACTCTGGAGATGATCTGCAGTCCTGAGAGCTGCAGTTCAGTTCTCAGGAAGCTTAGATTAGTTGCACTATATTCCTTTCAATTAAAAATTGTAAATTGCAGCTAAGGAGCCCATACCAGCTACATCACTGTTTTCCAGAGTTTCCAGTAACATGGCTGCGTGCTACCAGCTGGAGTAGACGTGGGTGAAAGTAACAGCCACGCTTAGGAAATGCCAAGTTTCAGTAAGAATTCTTGGAGGAGTCCCAGTTTCAAGTCAAAAGAGAGTGAGTCTTTTGGCCAAACTTGGCCCCCAGCTACTGCTGTGCAGCTGAAGCCAAGGGGTAACTGAATGAAAGTTTGTTTTGAACAAAGGTTGACGTTCGTGGTTCTTCAAGGGCCAGAGGGATTAAGAAGTCAGTAAAACCTCACTAGATGATGGGTCTAATAAAACAGGAATACAAGAGCAGACAGTAACAGACATGCCAGTTTCCACCACATTTACAACCTAGATTTGCCAACTAGTAATTTTGCCAAAAGAGACAAATGACAAAACTTTAGGTGAAATTCTAGTGTGAGGAGAAGCACAGGACTTACTGGTCTGTTTTTACTTCCTGAAGGAAAAGTTTCAAGGATTATACCCTTCTAGGCTAGCCTTCCCCTACTCCTGATTGCACAATGTTGTTTTCCTTGCATTTTGTAACAATGGAATTGCAGGATACTAAGCATTCACTTCATTTCTTGTGTCTTTTTAATATAAAATCTCAATAAATACAGTTACTCCTTCCTAATACAGAAAAAAAAAAATGGAAGTAATTGCTCGTGTAGCACCTTGCAAAAGATTACCTTCGTAAGTTTTTTTCCTTCCCCTCCCCTCATAAATCAGAAGGGCAGTCTGAATTCTGTGGATGTGACAATGATAAAAGTGAGTTTAATAGAGTTTGCATCTTGGCTAATAAGTTTTCAAGAAAATACTGCAAGTCAAACTGTGCAAGTAATGGTGTTTGGAGTCAGTAGCAAAGCCACAAGGAAGCAAAAAATTGGTTCGGGTTACCCTGAGCCAAGAAGTTTTTTCTGTTTTTCAGCAAAAATGAAAGCCAAAACATTTTGGTTGGCCCAAAATTATTTCATTGAACTTAACACATAGCTTTGCTTGTGTGTTAACATCTTCTGCATCCTTTTAAAGATGAATAAAAAAGGCTAACTTATTCTTCTGAAAAACTGCAAAGAATTTAGTTAATTTTGGGTGGAGAAAGGAACATCTTCAAATAAAATTATTCTGCTCTAATTACATTTCTGCCTTGAAGGGCAACTGTGAGAAACAGGCAGCTTAGAATTTCAGCTAAAAAAATTAATTTCATCAGAATTGAATGGCTTTTGGAGGGAACGCTATGCCTGTGTTTGTGGAGCTGTATGTCAGAGTGAAAAAGTGGTGTGGCAAGGCTAACTAGAAGTCATGAAAACTGCACCCTATGCTCACTCATCTCGTGTAACCTTATTAAGTCAATTAACATCAGGAGATACTTAACTGGTAGTATTTTAGCACTGCCTTTCCTGACAGAGGAGCCCTAAGTGTCAATTATTAAAGTATCCTTCTATTTTCTCCCAGGCTAAGCCAAGAACAGACAAAATCATCATTATTGTTAGACTAAGCCTAACAAACAGATTTTTCCAGCTGAGAGGCAAAAGTGTATCTACAATCCTTTCAGTTTTCCTCACAATTAGTGACATACATGGATCTAGGAGGCTGATGTACTGACCAGTCCTAGAAGGTACTGTGCACTTCCCACCACCTCTATATGATTAATACATCTGAGGGCACCTAACAAGCCCTAAACCAACATTTTGAAATTTCAACCTATGATCTCCCCTTTACGTTAGTATCAAGTTGGCTTTAAAGGCCAGACATAGCTAAATTGTTCTATGAACCACAGAAATTATGAAGAATTGTTTCCCATGGCACTCTGTCTTGGTTGAGTTATCCCACTTAAAAATGGTACAAACTCAACACTGCTGTCTACTCACACTCTTTTTTGACCCGTTGTCTAATAAAACTGACCTGTAGCCTTTCCTTCATTTGGGAAAGGGGAAGACAAGGCAGGAGAATAAAAGCACCATTTTTTTCTCTCTGCAGTTTCCTGAGAAAGAAGGAAAACCCACAGGTTTTGTGATCTTTTCTACTTCCCAGATAGCCACTGCCAGTTATGAAGGCCTTTGTAAGAAAGGACCAAAGACAGAGGTTGTTCTCACTTTTCTCTGTGAGGCTTTAGCATCTTTAAAACCTAAAAATCTACACAGCCAATGCAGTCTTACTTATGACCTGAAAAGAACAGCACCTCGACGGGATGTTCAGATTTCCTTACCTCCTTGATCAGCGAGCCAATGTACAGTGATGTGAGAGGAGTTTGCTCAGCTGGCTTAATAACCAAAGTGTTTCCACAGCACAGCGCTGGTGCCATCTTCCAAACCAGCATTAGCAACGGGAAGTTCCACTGCAAGAACACAAGGCTGGTCAGATCAACCCAGCAGAGTCACCTACTCCCACACGGCATATTCCCCACATTCACACAGCTCAGGGAGAAAGAAGCAACTGGGAGGACAGCCACAAAGAGAAGTGGCTGCTTACATTGCTTAGACTACAGAGTATAACTTCCTGGATTTCCCCCTGAGATCCCAAACATTGCTGGCAGTCCTCAATCTAATCCTGTAAGTTGGACAAACCTCTGCATGATGTGACCTCGCTCTTTACAGGAGTTTGATCACACTTTGTATAGGATTTTGGCTGTTCGCAGAAATCGTGTCAAAGGCAGTGTTCCGATACAATGTTTTTGTACAACATCCTTATGTGAGAGAATTACAGGGTGCAGCTGCTCATTGAAAAAACCTTCATTTTTCTGTGTTAGGTATTGGCTCGGTAGTTAGGAGTTATACAATATCATTCAATTCCAGGTTTATAACTAGGAAACTGCAAGGGGTTGTTCAGTCATGGAAATCCAGGGGAGGTCTTACACTCCCTTCAAATTGTAAATTGCTCCTTTCCAATTAGTTTTCTTATTTGGAATTAGGAACCAGTCCACATCAGTTTCCTCTGAGCTAATCTCTTTCATGGTCATGTGTATTTGTAGATCTTGGAGCCTAAGCAAAAAGTGGAAAATCTAGCTCACACTGAATCTCAGAAAGGTCATTTGGCAGCAGAAAGGATTTCTTCATTAAAAATAATTAATGCTGCTTTAGGGATGATGGAAGCAGGCCAACAGTAAGGGGACTTCTTGTCAAGACTCAAGCCAAGGGCCTTCAGCTATCGACAAAGAAGCCAAATATGTTAGGAATCCACAAATTCACACTTACAAATAAATTAGCAGCGTAGCTTTTAAGAGATGAGTTCTGCTCTAACCCAGCAGCCCTGGGCAAAGCAGAATTTAGTCTAATGTGCTATTTTTCAACTTGCCTCTTCCTCTTTCCCAGCCCTGTTTCGTTTCAGTGATCTTCTCCAATGGCCTCATCCCACGATTTGTCCATTTGTCTTTTTCTCCTAAGCCTTCTTGAAGGCCTGACTTTGCAGCTTGAGCCATTCACACCCACACTACTTTTCTACACTTTCAGAGCATGACAAAACTCTACTAGGAGCTTTCCGCTGCAGAATGGCTGGTGAAAGTAACAGTAAAGGACTCCAGGGCTGCTTCATGATAACACCTTGGGATAAAGCTCAGTCATATGTTGTGCCTTCTAACAACTTCCCTTGTTAAGAACATCGGTTTAAATATAGTCAAGCCACAGGAAAAAGGGAGGATTCTTAATTGGTCTTGGAAGACATATGCAGAATAGTGACAGAATCTCTTTAAATCAAGTAGGAATATAAAAACCCACAGACTGTTGGCATTAGAGATCAAACTGGAAAAAAAATTGGAGGGGATTTGTTCTAAGTGAACTGAAGAGAGGTGTGGTTTTGTTGACCCCAGTCATCCTTTTTACAAATACACTGTTGAAATTGAGTCAAATTTAGTTCTCTACTTTCTATTGTATGTATTGCTGATGTAGGGTCAACCTGAAATATTAGAAGTCCCACTATTTCTCTTTATAGTGGCCCTCCAAAGCATCCTACGTGTAGGCTTTTAAAGGGACAGTTTCCAAAAGCATTGCTGAGTGCCAAAGGTAGCTGAAGTGTGACAAGGAGATACCTTTTAACCAGTGAACAATGTGAGGAACCTGATGTTTTGGTCTTGAGTCACAAATTCTAGTTGCTCACAAGGAGTCACATTGCTTGTTCAACGAAAAAAAAGCTGTGCAGAAGTCACCAAGCCAAACATCTGGTTACTAATACTGACCATCTCCCACTTTGCCTCACCCTCACGTTGATAAATAGACCATACCATCTTATCACCGGGCGTTTAAGCTCAGTCCTGCTGAAGGAAAAAGCAAAATTTCCCCAGGTATCTTTGGGAACTGGGCCAGAACTGGTATTCCCAGGGTCCAGCAAATTCAATACCCCATATGCGTTTCTTTCCGTCTCTCATATAACTTCATCCCAAAGGTAAAAATATTCCATGGATTCTTACTGATCCAAGTATCCAAACAGAGAATCTTGGCATACCACCATTTGCCTCATGGCCTGTAGGATACCACGTTCAAAGCATTTTACAACCAAATAGGAACAAACTATGTCTCCCATGTAGCTCTAAAGTCTTCCTGGCTGTCTGTTTAAACAGAGCAAGCAACACACACTAAAACTGGATGTATTCCAAGAACTAGCCACACTGTCCCCTCAGCAGAGTATGAGACCTCAGGGAAAAGAAAACTCTATTCAGCGAGATTTAATGACAGAAAGCTCAGAGAACAGCCAGGGGCTATTAATAATGGATATGATTTAAAACTCAAAAACTATGCATCAGCACTAGGCAGCAAAAAGCTAGCACACGTAATGACAAGATGGTTGTCCCAGCAGCGCAAGAGTCAGAGAGCTCAGTCTGGTCTCTGGTGGCTGGTGTCAGCCTCAGAGAGGAGCAGAGCATCTGATTAGGAGACCCACCCTTCCATCGCAGAGGACTTTGTGTTGCCAAGAGCAATTGGCATGGGGGTAAAACAAGAAACTACATCAGGCAACTGGGATGGGAGTTCCCTGCAGAGCAGCTGCACTTAACTAGGAAGCAAATGGCTGCAGTGTAAGATGGGGGGTGCACATGTACTTGTTCCAGTTCTAAGGGACATGCAGGGCATTATCACGGCTACTCACTGGAGTTATAGCTCCACAGACACCCATCGGTTCATGCCTGGTGAAACAGACAAAATTTTCATCTGCAAGACGAAAAAGGAGAAAAAACAGTCAAAATCCTTGCTTTTACAGAAAGAATGTAAAACGACTGCACACTAGCAGGTTGGGCACAGCACTGAAACCGTGTTAGACAAAGAACCCTATATTTGTTCATCTTAACTCCTGCCTTTGGAACCCACCAGGTTGATGAAGGTCTGTTTGAGAATAGGTCTTGTGTTAGCTCAAAAGCCAAACACTGCTTAGGTTCACAGTGGAGCCTGTTAAAACCAGGGGTTCGATTCCTTCTGCAATCTCCCTGTGTTGAGGCTAAGATGGAGGATAACTCCCTACTACACTGAAGAACAAGCACAAATTTCATTCAGATTGTGCCTCATTGAAAGAATCAAAGCACTTGTTTCGTCGAGGGAGAGATTTTTTTAAGCCCATTTTGTACAGGAATCATGTTCAGTGTAACAGGAATTGCACTTCTGGTAAGAAATCACAAAAAGATGAAACTGGAAATAAAGTAATACCATTCATCTTAAAATACTACTATTACTCTTTCAAAGAGAAAGCAAGAAGGATATTTTCCTGACAAATTCATTCTTGCTGAAAACCTAGCTTCATTGAGAAGATCTGACAGAAAACATGAACATTTCTAATTACAGTTTTTGGAAGTGATCTCAAATCAGGACCAACGAGTAGTGTCCAGGCAAACACAGCTTCGTGTTACTCTGAATGAGGGTGGCAGATCTCAGTTTATCCGACTGACATTCCTCCCTTTGCTGACTGCACGGGCTGGACTAGTTCAGCCCTTCAGAGCCCTTCCTCTGGTGACTAATTTCTGTCTGCAGTGCTTGTCCTTCATACAACCTCAGTGGTCACCCCCATGCAAGAACAAAATAGGCCGATTTTGACAAGACACCATATTGCTCATCATGCCACATGGACATCCATTGTCTTAACTTGCTCTCCTCAAAACCATATGTGAACTTACGTAGCTGAGCCAAAGCATTTACTCTGTCTCTGCCACAACAGTGACTGCTCAAGCTCTGCAGCCTAGGAAACACTTTGAAAAACCTCTTTCAAGTGTCAGAAAACTTGTCAGGGCCCCTCCAAGAGCTCAGTGCTTTGGCTCCCAAGAGGATTCAACGTCTCAGACCTCCTCTTCAGGAAAAGTTAAGAAAATGCATGACATGATTTCTCCAAACATCAGTGAGCCAGCATTGTCAGGGATGCAGGAACATCAGTGAGGCGGAAGGCACTGGTGGATTCCACATCAACCCTCTGCCACAAACCCGCAGCATCTAGGACAGCACAAGCCCTGCTGTATCCATACAATTCTCCCTAGAAACCTCTGTCCTTCCACTCTCTCGCATCTTAATTTATTTCAGTGATACCTAACAAACTTACTCCCCTATAATGTGCGGGTTTTTCTCTTCAAGAATTAGCCTGAATTTAAACCAAAAAGGTTTCTCTGCAAAAAAACAACAAAACAGCCCATCCATTATTTTCCAGAGATCTATCCAGGTATTCACATTGTTCTGCCGTTAGTTTAAACCCTGAAACACATCTACTTGAAATCCTTTCTATCCTGAGATAGAAAGGAAATGCAAGGCTGTTTTTGCAGGTTTCCAGAAGCCTGCCTTTCCATGCATCTCCCTCCCAGCAGGCCTCCTTTCCACCCTCTCAAGCCTCATCCCATGCCAGGTCTGAAACTGGGTCTGAAGGAACTTACCCACTGGGATAGTTCTGCCCTGAATTTTATCAGCCCATCCAGCGTAATATCGGAGTGTTTTTATACAGCCTTCCAGGTCAATGAAATAAGCCTGCAGAAATGGTTTTCCTGTGTCCATTGTTTCCAGAGTCTGAAAAAAACAAATTGCAGGCACTGTCAGACAAGTCAGTGGGGTTTTTTTCTTAAAAAAAAGCTTTTAGAAAAATTCTTTCTCCATTTTATTTTGCCTTGTGCTGCAGACATGGTGTTTCCTTCCCCTCCCTTATATATAAGGAATGAGCTTGTTAATACAACTAAGGTAGAAGGAAGACTAGACCCAACAAGCCTGATGTGTACGAAAGTTGCTTTATTCAGTGATTGCAATGAAGGTGCACCGTCTGAAAGCCCTAAGAAGGTGGCTGTGGGTGGAATACAGGGCTGTGGTCTGGGGCACTGGTCAGAAATGATGCGAGTGTCATGACTTCACCGTAACTGACCTTCAATGCAGACGTTCTGGATTCCAGATGGTGCCACTGAAATCAGTCAGACTTACTTTCCTTTTCTTTGGAATTCTACTTCGTAGCCCTAAAACCAACCTCCAAAAAGCCTCTTTTGTACACAGGATGATAGAAAACACATTTTTTAGAGTTCTGGTAAAGTAACCTTTGGGCTCAGATCTGTGCCGAGACTAAGGCAAGGAAGAAGTTATACTGATGCTGAGCAGCTCTAATGAAGTCCAGTCTCAGCCTGTGTCCTTCTCGCTGTTCTGGACATTAGCTCAGCGAATGCTTTGTTCCGTACTCAGGTCAGTAAATGGGATATTGGTGCAAATGGCCAGCACATCCATAAAGGAAGTACTATCCCTTGGTAGATTGAAACATCTTTGTTTACATATGAAGTCATACCCTGTCATCTTCCACAGACATTAGGGTCCAAATAGCACTTGAACAGACATTCCCCTTGGAATGACTAGGATTGTTATCCACTCTGAATGTCTGTTAGAATGACTGATTTTTATAAGTCATTACTTAGCATGCAGCCAAGGCAGCTACGGCTGGCTTTCTGCAGTGAAAACAACAATGCCAAACAAGCCCTCCCAGATCAGAAGGACAGCAGAAAGTTTGAAATGAGTGTCCTGGTTTATGGAAAAAGGAGGGTCCTCTGAAGTCACATCAAAAAGTGAGCAGAACATTAACAGGGTGTATTCACACACACATATATTTTTTTTTTCTTCCTTTTTATTTGCTGGCCAGAATTGCCTTCAGACCTGGGTTTTTTTGTTTAGTCCTGCTGAAACCGGAGGCTGTGTTGGAGAAAGGGAGCCAGCTCAAAACAGTCATGCAAGTACAGGCTTCTAAGCACATCCCATGTATGCTAAGTCCTCCTGACCTCAGTGGGACATCAGCTCAGGAACTTAAACATATCTAACAGCATTGAATGTCATAAACCCATTGCTCTGAAGATAAGCAGAGCCAAAGTGCAAAAGTGCAGCATCAAACTGGTGAGCTCTCAGGTCCAAGATCTTAGATATGGACTGACAGCAGCTCTAAGTTGAGAGATACTAGGATCTGTGGGCGCAATTTGGAAAGATGTCCAAGGGCCATAGAGCCTAAAGGCTTCTACCACCTGCAGCACATTTTAGCTTGGATCCTACCCCGCCTTGTTCTGCACCAGGTCTCCTTCAGGATAGGATGGGGAATCATTAGCAATAGTTCTTCAGCGCAGAAGTCCAAGTTAACACAGCTTCACGGCTATAAAGAGATTTTTCCTGAGCCAGTGCATTCAGTGGGGAAAGAAACAGTTCCCACTTATACACATTTTAAACTTTGGAAGACATCCAGCAAGAGAACGATTCTTTTTCCAGCCCCACATTTTAGGGGAAGCAATTTGCAAAGAAGTTAAACCAGCCTCACATTTTTGTAATAAGAAAGGACCGAGTCAGTTGTTGGTGTTTGTGGGGGGTTTTTTTTGTTTGGTTTATGTTGTTTGTTTGTCAGTTGTTGGCAGGGTGGGGTTTTTTGCCTTTTTTTAATGTTGTTTTAGTGGGGTTTTTTTGTTTTAAGTTTGGAACTGGGAGACAGCTATGAACACTTACGACTTATACTAAGAAAGAATATGGTTATTTCTTTGAAAAATCCAAGTATTAATATCTGTAATCACTTCAGTAACTAACTAAAGTTTTGGAGAAGTCATCAACTATATAGAAGAAGGCTGTTAGTTCTTCTAAGACCTCTAAAATCATCCTGTAGAATGAGGAAGATAAGTCATGACACCTGCATGGACTCTTCTGCCCTTCATGAAAAGAGAGAAAAGAAAAACATTAGGTAGACATGGATGCAGCAAAATCAGAGGGTTGGAGCTGAGTTATCAGCCAGCTGTTGCTGGTTTATCACTGCTCACAGTACTTACTGCCAGGATGACTCTGTCTCGCTCAAGAAGATCAGCCAGCTTGTGCAGGAGTCGTCCTCTGCTTAGGGCATCCATCTGTCTCCACAGAGACCCCCTCTGGAATGCTGCCTTTGCTGCTTCCACTGCATTATCCACATCAGGCTAGAGCAGCCACACACACAAGAAAACCTTAGGTTACAAGGAAGAAGCTGGACAACGGCACAGAAACCCCATCAGGCTACTTCCTAGATGAAGCTGTGGTAGCTAAAACCAAGTTGTCTGTCAAAATCACTTTCATTTTACTCCTGGATTTGGACCCAAGCCTGCAGCAGGTTTTGGGTTTGGCCTAGGCTTATAAACAACCTTGGGGGCAGACTACCCATCGGGTATTTTTATGCAACTAGTTTGTTTATACAATACTCCAGAATCCTTTTTATGCTGACACAGGATGTAAGTGACACTAGGGGAGGATGGAGAAACGAGATCCCAATTCTGTTCCCATTACAGCTTCCCTAAGCAGGACAGGCCATTGGCCTACATGAATCATCCTCCTCTGAACAAGTGTGGGAAGGAAAGTCTCCCATGAGAGAGATCACGGTTTTATCCAGGGAAACAATCACAGCTCAGATCCCACCATTCAGTCCCACTGGAATCCGTGCCAGTAACAATTAACACACTAAAAGAGCTCCCTTAGATCCTAGATCACACTTCCAGAGTAATTTTACAAGATGGGAAGGGTTTTGTTGTTCATGCTATGACAAAGGCATTTCACCTACACAGACTTAGTGCCACTCTCCATCTCCCAACTGCTTTACCATGGTCTGGACCAAATCTGACCCTGTTTACCCGAGTTATCACTCATGCAGGCAGCAAATTCCCCCCTCTCCCCACACCACCACTCTCAGACAAGCTTCATGCATCTGCTCTGGCCACAGTATGCCCTGAACTCCTCCCTTCTTCCCACATACATTGATTAAAAAAGTGAAGCTAAGGGCAACCTCCCGACGCAGTGAAGTCAATGGGAACACTGCCATCAACATCCACGAGGCCAAGGCTGTACCCCAAGCATACATAAAGCATGCTTCGCCCTGGCTTTGGACAGAATACTGTTCTACGTAATGTCTGGCACAGCTCATGCCTCACTTCAGCTGATGGAGAACTCGCACCCCACCACAATATGTGGCTCAAGGGGGTGGGAAAGGAGGGAGGGTTTCAGGCCTTGATCGTTCCTCACAGCACTTCACCAGTTGCTCTCATTTATGTCTTATCTCAAGTCTTGTCTGGATACAATTATGAAGTAAGCCTCTGCACTGATCCAACAAGGTCTGGCGATTCTCCCCTCATGGGGAAAACGTGTGGTGCTCAACCAAGAAAAATAATACAGGGAGACATGTTGCCTTCTTACAGCATAAGTTCCTTGAGAAAACGAGCCATCAGCCACTGAAATGGCATCTTCCACTAAATTTGCCTCCTTTTCATTACAAGAAGGTTACACAGCTTTAAAACAGTCTGACCTATACTGTCAGGAAGAGAACCCTACCCTTTTGGAAGGAAATGGGGAAACCATTGGAGGAAACCTGTGCTGTTACAAGGTGTTAAGAATGGCTCTGGTCAAGCAAGTGTGCTGGCGAGGCAGAGGTAGCAAGCACCTGCCTGCACACAGTGGTTATGTCCTGCCTGGGACCCATCACCCACTGGCAGAATGGGCCTTCAGAAGGGTCCGCTTCACTTGAGGTGATCTTCATTCAAACTGGCACACCACAAAAGCCAGAAGGCACCACCGGCCACTGCATGTTTATGTACTCCTCATCCTGCCTGCTGGAATGAAGACTCAAGCTGAAAGAAGGCAATATTTTATGTGACAAAGCAGACAAAGCAACACAAGAAACTTGTCAGGTTTAAACAAGTCTTCCCTTAGCAGCAATTAATTAGCTTCTGTGACCAGGCTGGGAGCGCTGACGTGCAAAGCATTGGGTCTGCAGTGGCACAGGCCACAACGCAGCATGCCCTTGGTTCTAAGGGACTTCCCACCATCCTGGCACTCACAGGAACAGGAATAAGATGGCTGTGTGGGAAGAGGCTTTCAGTGCATGCCCAGATCTTCCCCATCCTCTAAACACGGGAACACCTGAGCCTTGCTGCAGCTCCTGAACATACTAGTTATCTTCATTCTTGTCGCTTTTCTCAGACACGCTGGGTGCGCATAGCGTCTTGGAGACTACAGTCATGACCACATAAGCAAAAAGGTTTTTCCTAAACACCCTCAGGGATAGCACTACCAATGAGATCTTGTGAGCCTGCACAACCTCAATAGGCCTGAGAGAACAGCAAAAACAAGGAAATTCTTCAGGAAAGCTGAAATGCCATTCTTAATCCATCCTGTTATGACTAGGCATTAGGGGAGTCTGAATGGCATGTTCATTGCAGGCATGTTGCAATAGGTAGGCACAATGCGTGACAGAAAGACTCGTAACTGTCAAGGTGCCAGGGACACACTGTGGTATACAAAACCACAAAGAGGAGGAGGTCTGTGCATCCTGGTGTACGGTTCTGATCTGTATAGATTTACTGAGTATTACATAAAGAGCTCCACTAAGAGAATATTGAGATTGCAAAGTCAAGCATTGCAGCATTGGGAAATGCCTGCAAACCTTCATACCCACCCTGGATGTTTGCATTATGATACAACCCCCAGTTACACAACCACATACCATTTTCCCCTGAACAAACTCACACTGTTCTTTGTTCTAAGCTACCTCCTCCACCTTCCTCCTCTACCTCAAGTCCTGCTCATCACTGTTCCTTTCTCCTCTCTCCTGCCTCAGCAGCAGAGCACAGCAAGACCCATTGGCTACACTGGCTCTGTGAGTAGGGAAAATACCTGCAAACAAACCTTGCTCTGCTTCAGGTTCAGTGTGCCCAACGTTGTGTCAGTTTGGCCAGTAAGGCTATGCCAGCACATCCAGTAGAGGCTGTCTTTCTTCAGTCACTAACTTCTTTGAAAACCCTCCGCTGTGCACATCTTTGGAAAGGCACTTTTGTGACATAGGGCATGAGCACGCCACAGTTTCTCAGTTAGAAGAGGCTCCCTGACCTGCTCCCCTGCAAACAGTCTGCACATTGCTTTAACATTTGAGCCCAAGTTCAAAACAGCTACAAACAGCATCTTAACAGCCTGAAGTGTCCAAAACTATTATTGAGGGCATTGCAAATCTGCTGTGGGGAATATTCCTGCAGCCTCTTATCTCAGCCTGCCACTACACCCTGAGGAGGGCACGATGATTGTGAACAAAACCCTCTTAGAACCCTTCCAAGAGCCACGTGGCAGAGTGAACCATGAAACGACCATGACAGGCACTCCACAGCATCAAGTCTACTCGAGAGTCCCAGCTGTGGGCCTGCTGCCTACTCTGTGGAAGCCAATTGAGCTGGGCACTTTGAGGAAGGAGCACCTTTCCTCCTGCCCTTGATAAACGTTAGCAAGCTGCTAGAAGAAAAAAGCCTGTCTTCAAGTGTTATCAACAGCACCAGAGAAAGGACAATGGTGCAGGTATTTTTGTCTTCACACAGTAACACCAAGACAGGGTGGAAATTCTGGGTCTGCATTATTCACTGTGAGCAGAAGTCTAATGAAGGAAGTTACTCCTTCTCCATTATCAGCCTGGCAAACACTTGGACACTAAGCCATTATTTGGGAGGCAAAAAGCCTCCAAGCATCCAGTGAAAGCATTTGCCATTTTATTTTCAGTGCTTCTTTTTCCACACAAGACTTTCGTTTATCCCCCAACTATCCCATCAAGGGCAATTCTGTCTTAAATTCCACAACGAAAGAACAAACAACAAAACCTTTGCTCCTAGCCTCATAAAGCATTGGCCAAATTTCAGCACCAGACTAAATTGTCATCGCTGAGATATCAGCTGCCAAATTCCCACCCCTCACGTGTAGCCAAAGCAAAATACACTCTACACGGCCAGGGAGGGGCAGGTTTCTGTTCAGGGCTAGGGGAGCGTTGTCCTTCTCCCAGTCTGCCGCGAGGGCAGAACCAACCCTGGCACAGCACAGCAAGAGCCAGTACCAGGAACGACCACCCCTGCAATGGTACCGACCTGCACAACCAAGCCTGGTGGCACATGGGGACAAGACACTGGCAAGCACCACCAAACACAAACTTGCCACTTTCTGCAGTAATTCCAACAGACTGGAGTTACAGACCTAGGAGGGGATGTTCAACCAGGGCACAGGCACTCTCAAGGGACTCAGTTTGCCAGCAGACAGTGGCACATGGTCAAGTGTCACCAGTAGCCAAACAGCTAGTTTGGGATGCTTCTCACCCATGACTCCGCTTTCTAACTAATCCAGAGCCATGGATTAGCCACCCAACTCAGACCCTTGCAAAAACTACTTAGAGCAAAAAAAATATATATTTTTAGGTGTGATGTAAAAGGGCGAAAGAAGAGACTTTCATCACTCAAGGTGCAGGTAACTTAAATTTTTGCCTGCAATTATTCTATGCACCGAGTCAGACACCTGTGCTGAGTATCCATGGGCAGAGGGCTCCACTGACTGGCCCCAATAAATGATTTACAGTAACTCTCCTGCAAGCAAGAAGCTGAAATGTATCCCTGAATTCAGGTAGGGACAAGTCTCAAGGAGGCAAGCTGCAAAATTGGCCTTTTAGTTCTGCATAACAATTTTCTTAACCAAATCATTAAGAAACAGGCTTGAAATACTCATGTAATGCTCTGTAACTGCTTGAGGAGACACTTAGCTCAGGGAACAATAATAACGTCATGGTTTCTGCCTAGCAAAATACAGTTGCATCAGAGTTAGCTTCAACTCCACTGTTTACATACCACTGCAATTAACCACAGTTGTGTCCTACCCAGTTAGCATAAAGCAATTGCATATAGCATTTGGTTGTGCCTCACTCTGTAATTGCCCCATGGATGCACAGATCTCCCATGGGAATAAGTCTCAGAGGTTGTTTTAGTGCCATGCAAAAAGAATGGCTTCCTTACATACTATTTGCATGCAGGCTAGAGACTTGCATTGCCAAGCAAGTTTGCTCCCACCTCCAGAAGGGTCAGGCTCTATACTCTACACAGTAAAATATCAGAAAACGCATTGTCACTCCTTAACTAGTATGACTCCTAATAGGAAAAGATCCCCAAGGCAGCTACCTGGCTAGAAACCAGGCAGGCATCAGGCCCCACAAGTGTTGGGCAAGCTTAGATACCAAGAAAAAGATACCACAATACAGGCAGAAAGGCCCACACTGCCTGTCACTTACTGCCCACAGCAAGGAGCAGCCAAAGCCCTGGTATAGCAGAGGAGCTGTGAATCACCTTCCCATGACATACTGCAGAGAGCCAGCTCTTGGGCTAGCTCTTTCCCGCAGATCAGGCCAGTTGACCCATATGTGATGAGCTGTTTTGGGCAACACATGTCACATCTCATTGTTCATCACCTCACACTGTTACCAAACACAAGCAGTTATGTCCCAAGCTAATCTACAGCACACCAGGGCCAGGGACTACTGAAGTTCTTGAGAGACACCAATTTGGTTTTAACTGAGAGTTGCCACATTTGTCCAAGAAGCCAGAACCCACGATAGCAGTTGGAAAAGCAGCACCACAGCTCTAGCAGAAAGTGGGCAGTGTTTGCATGACTGAGCTTAAGTTTCCCCAAGCACTCTTATTTGTTGACTGTGTTTAAAAAAAAGTTTCAGTTCAGTGTCTCCATCAAGCTGCCACGAAGCTTGTGTATAAACTACTCCTAGCACAAGGCACAAGTTCTGTCAGGGATATGCACACACCACCATTGCTATTTCCTCAGAATGGCTGCTTCTTTCCAGTCTATAACATAAGAACAATGATGAATCTCATTACTCTGACAGTGTTCAGCAGACAGTTCCTACCAGGAAAAGTGGCTCTGCTGAGCTGAACAGGACTGATCCTACCCACCCTCCGTAATTCTTGAGCAGCTCATCTAGTGCCCCAGACCTGCAGCTCAAAGTCTGGCCAGACATAAATTGTTGTTAAAAGGCAGCTTTTCCTGTGCTTTCCTATGAAAGGAAGTCCCTTGGAAACTCTCTTTTGCACTACTTTTCCCACAACACTTACCTTGTCTCCTTCCTCAATGTCACAAATTTTCTCCAGCGTTGAAGGGTTATAGGTCGGGAACTTCTTCCCACTTGTAGACTCATGCCATTCATTGTTAATAAATATCTGAAGAGATAGCAAGGGGAGTGGGATGGGGAGGAGAAAAAGAAAAAACAATGACTGATGTAAACAATGAAAAAAAAAAAGAGCACTCCTCAAAGGTCCTGAGGGTCTTCAGTTTCCATTGATGGCAGTCAAGCATGTTCAGTCTTTCTTACAGGGAGACTGTTTGCGATACAGACAGCATTTATCCAAACTAGAACCTGAGCCAGAGAAGAGATCAAACAGCCTTCATGCACCCAGTTAGTTTCAGGAAGAGAAAGACAGAGGATGGGGCCCACACAGTATAACACCATAATTTGGCAATGAGAAACAGACAGTTTTTGAAATACATCTCCATGGCAACAGCAAGCAGACACCAAGAGAAACTCCTATGGTTTAGGCAAAAGGAGCCCCTTGTTACATGCTACAAATGAAATGTCAGCACACAATATAATTTGGTTGTTTGTATCCTGCCCTGGGCTACTTCCACAACTGGCCCCCTCAAGCACTGACCAGCGAAGGGTAAGTACTAGCTCAGTTCTACCCCACCATGCCTTGTCACAGGCTAGATCAAGCTTCCCACGTCACTTGGAGTCGTCTGTGACAAGATTTAAGTGTTTCAAAATATTGTATTTCCAGAGCAAGAACAAACAGTCCCAATGTTGCGTAACTGAAAATGCATCAAATACTAGAGTGTTGCTGCTCACTGTAAACAGAACATGAATACCTATACACAATTAATTGATTCACCATGCATCTGATCCACACTGCGATCTAACTTGGCAGTGTTAGATTTTATAAATATACTTTAAGTAAGATTAGATGAAGTAATCTTTATTAGTAGCCTGTTAGCTGCTGTAAGCTAGTACTTTTACTTGGAAGTCATCCACATTTGCAATCTTGTTTATGAGTCTCTACACACCACCATGAGATTAATGTTGCATCCCTTACATTCAGAATTCCCACTGCTTTGGGTCATAGTTTTCTTTCCTTGGGCAGCTTTTTTCTTTTTTTCCTGAAAGGAGTCTCTCCTTACCATTTCTGCAGAAAAGCATTGAGATGTGACTGAAGCAGAAGCTGCACTTTCAGACCCACCTGTTTCAGACAGGCTGAGAAAGAATTTTGCCAAAAAGGTTGCCAAGTGAAGTCACAAGAAAAGATACAGTGTTAGAAATATTAACTAAATTGACGCTAATGCTCCCAGACTACCTCTAGCGCTGCATTTGAACACTTACACACTTTAACCTCAGCTTTTCTTTGTTTCACTAACGAAAAAAGTCACATTGTAATGTGGGAGATATGACAGGAACTGTAAAACTACAGCATCAGGTATATGCTCACAAACTAAAGATAGGGGAAGGATACCGTTTTTTCCACCGCGTTCAACATTAATTCTCTGTGAAAGGAATGTGATGGGAAAGCAATGTTCCTATAAGTAGTAGTAAAACACGAGTGACAGAGTCAGCCTGTCTTAAATGTAACGTATATACTGGCATCATTCTGGGAATCACACCACATAGCCTGAGTCTTTGGTGCCAGGAGTTGAAATCAAACAGAGTACTGTATCAGCCATTCATGCTTCATACCCAGGATTTGATACACGGAATTTTGGACAGATCAATTCCATCATAAATCCATGACAAGCATTAAGCTGCTCTATAAGCAAGATCTTTGTTGAAAATTTTTTCCTCTCCCACAGCCCGTAACTGGTAGAACCGAAAATAAAAATCTCCGCTAAGGAGAGGAAAGCGTGCCGTCAGCTGTAAACATCTGGTGAAACTCAGAGCTTTTAGAAAACCCCTTGCAGTTTTATGAAAACTGACTGCTGCTCATTATTTTCTCAGATGCATCAGGAGCATCAGATCAAATGTCACATTCACACTTTTAATTAACAATGGTTTCCACTTTTAGGAGACTACCTTGATACCTTTAGAGCACAGAGTCCCTGGCAAAACTCTGGAGAATAGAAAACGTGTGTTTTAAAATATACATGGCTGCAGATCAGATCCCTAAGGAGTATTTAAAAGTGTTCACAACAATAAAAATAACAAAAACCAGAACATTTGGATATTTAAGAAGAACTCTAATGGCTGTGTCCATTTTGGATGCAGGAAAAAGCTATTTGTGCAGCATTACGCCATTCTGCAATCAGCAGCTGCAGATCCAATTTGCTGCTAAATAACTAGTTTATCTTACAAAGAAAGAGTAGATAAATTTGGGATGTTAAAAATTAATCTAGTCCAGTCATTATGTCTAATTGCTAATCTGTTTCAGTACTTCGGGTGCATAATTGAAATCAACACCTCACTGGATAAGCTATCGCTGTTTACTCTTTCTCACTGCAAGACAGTAAGCTTCAAGTTTTGCTTTTTTTTTTAAAATAATACTTAACACAGAAATATAACAGTAATTAATACGCACATTCAGCCCCTCCAGGCCTTTTATTCCAGCCACATAGTTCAGATTATGGCAGGAAAATCTGCCTAGCAGCATAACCAGCCAGGATATTTTCCCCACTGCGCAAGACAGCAGGTCAGGCTGTTGCGGAACAAAAAGCAACACAGCTATCGCAGAGCTATGGCTGCATTCGGGAGCAGGGATTTCTGCAGCGGTGCTCAGCTCTGAACCAGCCTCACCTCTGAGCGACAGAGCAACCAAGCTCAGGAGCCTTTGGTTAAATCCGTCAGGAGCGACTGTTTAAAGGGAAGCTTGATGGAGAGCAGAGAAGTGTGGGTTTGCGTGGGCTTGCTGCCCGACCCTTCATCCCATGGGGAGGCCACGGAGGAGCTCTGCTGGGACAGGGAGCCACCAAACAAGACATGGGTGAACACCACTCCTCTTCGGGAGCTGCAGGGTGGCCCCAGTCCCATCACAGAGCCCTTTCACAAGGCCCAATCCTGCAGGACGCTGGCCCTGCATTCACCAGGACCCAAACCCATCCCGGCACTGAATCCCCTCCCCGCAGGGCCCCATCCCACAGAGGGGAGCCTCCCGCCGGGTCAAGGATGGCTGAGCACAACAGGCAAGCGGCTTCCTCACGGATAAACCCCTTCTCGCCTCTGCCCAGACTCACCCCATCCAAATCGGATTTCATTGAGCGCTAATGTGATACGAACAGCATTTACCAAGCAGGTTTGTGAGCGCTGCTCAGGGTGCTCGGGAAGATGGCCGACAGGGTGACCGGGAGGGGACAGGCCAGCGTGGCACCACGGCCCACACACGGCTGGCCAGCTGTTGATCGGCATCAGGGCCTGATTACCACAGCCCATTGATGTATCAAAAGCTTGGTGGTATTTTTTTGTTTTGGTTTTTTTTCTAAAAAAAAAAAAAAAAAGAAGTTGGTTTCTTGGGCTTTAGGGTTTGGGGCAACAGTAGGTTCCCCTGAAACACCACAGCCACCTGCCTGCTCCAGTCACCCAACAACACAACCCCCATAAACCTACTGCCTAGGGCATGAGGAGGGATGAAAAACAAATTAACAAAAACAACAGTGAGGGAAAAAAAAAAATTACATTAACAAAAAACTGCTTCACCACCAGCCCAACTCCACCAAGGACCGGCGACGCCACGGCGTAAGCCTGCCACCCTCCTCCCTTCGCCAGCTCACC
>VXBO01014145.1:333163-385813 GCA_013400135.1 Rhinoptilus africanus
CGGGGGGCGCCAGCGGGCCGGCACCGCCGCCCCCGCCCCCGCGGCGGCCCCGGAGGGCTCCCCTCGAGGTTCTCCTCAGGAGCCCCCGCAGGGCTCCCCGCAGGGCTTCACACAGGACTCCACACGGGACTTCCCGCAGGGCTCCCCATAGACTTCCACGCAGGACTCCACACAGGATCCCCCTCAGGGCTCCCCTCGAGGTCCTCCTCATGGCGCCCCGCAGGGCTCTCCTCAGGAGCCCCCGTAGGGCTCCCCGTAGGGCTTCACACAGGACTTCCCGCAGGACTCCCCATAGATCTCTGCTCAAGGCTCCCCACAGGACTCCCCAGAGGGCTTCCCTCAGGACTCCCCATAGACTTCCACACAGGACTCCACACAGGATCCCCCTCAGGGCTCCCCATAGATCTCCCATCAAGACTCCCCTCAGGGCTCCCCACAGCACTCCCCTCAGGACAGGATCCTCTTCCCCCCCTGGCTGGGGGAAGTCTCGCTGGGCCCTGGGCTCCTCACCTTGGCAGTGGCCATGGGTCAGTGCCTCCCCCCCGGCGGTGAAGGAGGGGGCCCTGTCCCCAGCACCCGGACTTCAAGGGAGAAGAGCCTGGCTTCTTCCAGGCTGGGCATGGGGGAACGTGCCCTCCGCTGCCTTCTGCCTCTCATCCCACCAAAACTTACCCAGAAGCCAGCCACAAGAGGACGCTTGCACAGGTCCCCACAGGAATATCCCACTCTTCCCAGGCATGCTGTCGGGAAGTGGGCTGTCTGGAAGGCTCTCCCCTCACTTGTCACATTACACCTCTGCCTCCAGCTACAGGGGCCTGATTCCTGGTGCCCTGACTTCCTTACCCCGTCCTTCACCCCGTGCCTCTGCAGAGCTTTCCAGAGCTGGTCGAGAAGAGAAGGAAGAAGCGTTACATCAAATGTCTGGTGTGTGGCTGACAGCAGCTCCGAGCAGTTATATGTGCATACGTGAGTCTGGGACAAGTTTGGCCATCCCAGTTTGACTATCCCAGTCAAAGGACTGCAGCATACCAGGTCCAGGCACCTCAGCTGAGGCTTCCTACAATTACAACCAACACGCTTGTGTCCCACACAGTCAACCTCCAGCATGGTGTTCATAGTAGCGGACATCGAGAGAGATGCTGTCTTTCCAGAAGTCCTAAAGGATATGGAACATGTCTAAAGTGACAGATCTAGGCTCTGCGCCTGAACAAGTTCATTATGTATTGCTTCACTTCATTCTGAATAAAATATGTGTAAGGCTTCGCAGGCTGGGGGCCAGGACACTAGGAGCACCCTTACACCCACACACACATGGAAGATAATACAACATATTTTCCATATAACAAGTGGCAAGATGCCAGAAGTTATCTTACAACATGTTTTACGGAATCTGTAATCCCCGGCAATAGTCAGCACTTTGCTGTTAGAGTGCTTAAAAACACTCTGCGCTTCCAAAGGCAGACAGCCTGTGATATCACAGCGGCAGAAGAGTTAGTGCTGATTCAGAAGGGAAAGTACCGCCGATGAATCAAACCCGACTTCCTGCAGCTTGCGGGATATTCTTGGAGGTCCGCGGCCCAGGTGAAAACCTATCTGATGGTGCTTGGTTCCTGAGAACTGCCAATAACACAAAGGAAATTTTTTTTTTTTACCCCTACAATCTACCTATCGTTACCAGACTAATCACTGAACCAATTTCTGTTGAACTGTCAATACCGAAGGACTCATCCTGCCTAGCAGTAGCAAGATGAAATTTTCTCTTCATATGGGAAGGTGTTTCAGTTATAAATAAGTTGTGGGGATATCCTTATATGCAAAGGCAGAATCCAATGAGCATTCTCAGAAAAAAAAAGGGATACATTACAACAGCAGACAGGTTTATTTCTAAGCTGTCCATTTTTAACTGTCCAGTTGCTATTGCCCACAAAAGCATCAAAGCTAGAAGGATCTCTTAACCAAATCCCTGCATAATCCCGATCCCAATAAAGAGGAGTTTGGATCCAAGCTATCCTTAACTGTCACCAACGAAACGATAAGGTGACTGATAGGATGCAGAAATTAAAGGCTGAAGCGGAAGGCATTTCCATCAGTTCTCTCTGGAAAAGACATGGACACTGATCCGTTTTAGGGCCAGTGGCATGGTTCGGCAACAGAACTTTTTTGAACCTCTGATAATTTGCCATTTCTGGTTTTACCATAACGTGTCACAACACTACTGGCAAGAAGTTGCGGAAGAAATTGTTAGAGAGGTGGCACAATGCCAATAGAATTTATCTATTTCTGTCTGTATTTTGCCCACATGCCCGCATGAAATGCTCAGCTGAAGCGGAAAGTACTCTTGTAACTAGAGGACAAAATATCAGGATGAGAAGAAAGATGAACAAGAAGTTCCAGGACGAGCAGTATATAAAGAGTCATTCCAGTGGGTTGTTTCATGTGGAATGATCTTGTCTCTTATCTCTCATGAGAAAGATTTTTTACAAGACATTCCTGGGAAAATTATTTTAGGCGCTATTGCTTCTTCGAGTTAATGTTGGTGCAGTGTGAGATGTGTCTAAGGTAAAAGATCCACACGCAGGGCTTGGGGATGTGTAAGACTTCTAAAAGGCTGTACAAAGTGAATGAATTGTGAGTCAGTGACATATGAATGAGCTGAAATACTAAACTTTAACCAATATATATAGCTCTATGCAATAGTTCCCTCACTGACGTCAGAAGAAGAGTAACAAAATGTTCTGCCTTCAAAGAGTTTTGCAGACACTGACTGGTCCCTTGTTGGGCAAACTCAGTCTTACCACAACCCGGAACAACTCCACCAGCCTCGGGAGATGTGTCCTCTCTGGCTGGTGCTTCTAGCAGATCCACAGAGGTGGAAACGCTCACTCCCCCAGACTCCTGGATGGTGGGCTCAGCAGGAGATGCCCTAAAAGCAACAGCAGAACCCCGATCAGAACAAGTGATAAATGTTCTGTATTCGTTCCCGTGCTCCGGGAGGTCCTTGCCACTGTTCAGATAGAAACTGCACTGAAAAAATGAGGTTTACCTAAGTTTGTAACGGTTGATAAATGTGTCAGAAACAGACGCAAGAGGAAAAGCCTCTGTTAATGGAAGGTCACATTACTATTGAGTCACCCTGTTATGTTCTACTGTTGCAGCAGTGTTTTTGCGGAGACGTCTGCAGTATGTGTCCTTAGCCTGCCTGTGATAGCTGTGAATTCCCTGGTGCTTCTCAGGAAGCTCCTAGACTGTGAGTACACCAGCTCTTCTCTGCCAGCCAGCACAAAGATTGCCTTTCCTCCGTTGGGTCAGACATGTACGCTCTTAAATCTGCCACCATGAAGTAGACCTGACCATGCTTTTCTGTGCCGGTCTGTCCGTCTGTGCCAAGAGCAGTCACAGGACACGTTCATGCTATGATGTAGCTGTCTCCCTGTCTGCTATGGATGCCAAGGATCTTTGCGGAAATTAATTTCTCAGACTTCCCCACCTTATTTAGCCATAATGAAAGGAATATTGCTGGTGGTAACCCCTCCTCCAAATACACTCTGCTCCTGTATACATCTCTTGCCTCTTGGCTCCACACTGGGAGTGCAGGGGGTTTGTATCCGGAGGATCGGTGAAGACACCTCCAGACCACCTGAGAGCTTGATGGTTCTAGACAGCTTTGGTGTCCTGCCGCATGGATGAAGGCAGATTTGGCAGATATTCACCTACGGGACCATGGTTCACAACATGTGCTGTAGCCATTGAGAGCTGCTATACAAGTTGATCAGTTGATACTTCAATGATATTTTGCATCTAGACCTTGAAGCTGACCAGAAGTCCCGTAGCTGTGTAGAGCAGTTAACATGGCACAGAGCCAAAGCTTATTCTGCTTATTTTACATATGCCCCAAAGCACATGCACACACAAACATAAATACGTGCGTGAAACAATATACTCTAAAAGGCTACTGAGGCTGTACACTCCAGCAGCCAACAGCTAGAAGCAATCAGAATTTGTCTGGTTTTGTGCATCCTGATGAACTGTACCTGAGTTATCCATGCCCTTTCCCTACCGGCATCCTCCTCACTCCGCACTGGCGATGGTTGCTGCTCCTGAGAGCAGCTCTCCTCATGATTTATTCTCCTCTTGTTTAATGTGCAGCAACAGGGCTTTTTACTGCCTGTTATTCAAATCGTGCTTTGAGCACAAAATTATTCACTTCCGTATGGTTTTTCCATGGTGCTCATGACAGCAGCGTCTGGGTGTTTCACACACCGCATTTCCTTTTCCAGTAATTTTGAGAAGATGCCGACCCTGTGTTATCAGTGAGGAAAGGAGGCAGGCGGCGATGAATTAAAAAAAGCGTCTTCATGATTTTGGATTCCCAGTGTGAGTCACCTACAGTCTGAGTACTTTAGATGACAGGCATTTGGAGCTCAGCTGTAATTGCGCAACAAGCCGCATCTGAAGATCTCACACCTAAACACTCAGATAAAGCAGAACGTGCAGCCTACTGGCCATTGCTCCCCAGTGACTTTAATCTGGGAATGTTCTTATTTTTCTATGCCAGATTTTGTAAATTTACTGTTCCTGTAGCTTTGCTTTCTATGGGTAGTTTTCTAGGGTTTGTGTTCGTTTTTCTAAGCAAACTTAACAATCTTAAACTTCATCACTCTTGATCAAAGTCACCGTGGTATGGGGTAGCAGCAGGATGGATTTTTTTAAGCTACGATACGACTGGCGTTTCACAGGCTCTCTGATAGCAGCAGTGGACTGTTGAATTGATATGGGCTGGCCATTTGAAGGGAGCGATACAGGGCTTTGCCAGCAGGTTTGGTTTATTTTGCAAATATTTTCCAGCTGCAAAATCCCAAGATTCATTCCAGACCCCAGAAACAAATGGGGTCTAGTGAGCTCCCTCAGCCTGGTCCCCTCTGGCTTCTTTATTCTAGACACAGAGAATATGAAGATGGAGAAACAGTCCCTCAGATACTCACTGGAAAAAGCTATTTGGTAACAAAGGCACCTATTTGCTTATTCACCTGTCTGAACAATTATGTAGCTGTCTAATGGTAATTACCGCTGCTTAAAAATTTGGCTTTTACACAGGTTTTTGCTGCATTCGTTGAAGACAAACCTGATCGGCTGCCATATAAAACAAGAAGGAGAAATGGTAATAATTGAACTTCTGCCTTCAGCTGTGACAGACATTGCGAATGACAACATTAATGACAAGGTTTGCCATTTTACACCAGGTCAAGTTCCACTCAGTTTATCAAAGTTTTCACATGCAATTTCAAAAGGATTAGAATCCAGAGAGATGACTTTAAAAAAAAAAAAAAATCCCTTGGAGGATCCTTTGGAAATCATTTGTATTACATGGGGGGTTTTAAGTTAATCCAACCTTACCTGAGCTGTGATGAATGGTGTTAGTGGAGAAGGGTTGTAGGTATTGGACGTACCTTGGAGTCTGAAGCCGCCTTACCCCAGGAACTCCGCACTCCCCCAGTATTTCTGTCGCCCTTCTCACCCTCTGTAGGGTAAAGCTTTCAATTTAACACATCTGGGGCTGAAGAAGAGTTTATTCTCCCATTCCTCTGCACCTCCACCAAATCCGTCAGTAAAGGTGAAGAGAAGCGATGCGAGGTGCTGCGAGATGCTATTTGTGTGAACATTTGTAGTCCTAAACATGACCTCGTGATGCAAACCAGGATTTTGGTGGCTCAAGACAAAAGGCAGCCTTTTTATACTTTGCACCGTAGTTACTTCATGAAGAAAAATCCTCAATCAAATGAATTTTCTTCATACATATCATAGGTATGAAACTGTGCACAAGGACCAACCATCCCCTTACTTTGCCTGTCTCCAAAAGTAAATTGGAAAAGTGAGTGGGAAGGAAATAACAAACAGTTGAAGCTCTTGACAACAGAACGACTTCTATTTCCTCTTGCCTTCCCTTCTCCCTGCCAGGCCTAGCACTGGAAGACGAGGAGAGTGGGAGCAGGGACAGAAACAAGTGCGCGATAACCTACTAAGATAGAGTCTGTGCTGGGAAGAAGTTCAAGGACCCGTTTCATTACAAACCATTCAGTGTGTCTGGCACCAGGGAGCCGATGGGAACCACTCCCTGCCTTGATCTAGCGATGCGGACACGAGGATTATTTGCCTACAAACAGCTATTGTTTGCAGGATTGGCAAATGAAAAAAACAAATATGTTTGTTTCCTCCACAGATCATGTTGCTTCCTACTTTCCCTGGATAAAGAGGTGTTTGAGGCCAGCGCCCAGGTTTTGGAATTGATGGTTGCTTAGTTAGGAATGGAGAAGCCTAAAATGTGCTTTCTTCTTCAGCTCCTTCCTCCCTGTCTCTTTGCTCTCACTCATCGTCACATCTGTTCTGGGCCCGATGCCCAGCAATTCTGTATTAACGCCTCAATACACACAGGCTTGCACAGCTGAACAGTTTGCAATGCAACGTACCCAGTGCCGTAACCTCTTCCCAAATCAAGCTCCTGCAAACAACTTTTGTTTTACGGGAAGAACCATTTGGCTTCGTAATGCTACTTGTGAGCTGTGCCCAGCGGGCTCTACCCACTTCGGTCTTCCCAGAGAAATGGTTTTGCAGGACACAGTCGCAAATCTAGGAAACAGAGAACAGAGCAGGTAAACAAATAACGTTAAAGAAGGTACCGTCTGGGGCCTTGATCCTGCAAACTCACACGGGCTTAACGTTAAGCACATGAGCAGTCCCAGATGAGTCCAGCAGAGCCACTCGCATGCTCGCAAGCGCACAGCATTTGCCAGATCAGAGCCCCTATGTCTAATTGCAAAATAAAAGGCAAGTCTCCCAGTTCTATCAACTGTAATGAATTGTTATTAACAGCACATTTTAAAATAGCCGCGGGGCAGATCCCAGGCAGACCCACTGGGGATAAAGAGATGTGGACTTGTTGCAACAGAACCTGGAAATACTTTTTCTTGGACAAAGCACCGTGCCAGTCATATGAAACGCTAAACTCCTGTGAGGTTGTTTGCATAGGCTTTGACCTGTGTGAGGCTTTTTTTTGGTGGTTTGTCTTTGCATAGTCCCTATCTTTTGCACCTTTTGGGTCGAATTCTGCTGTTTAAACCAGGAGTTGGAAAACCGCTGCCCTCCTAACTTTGGGGGTACTTTCTATAAGGATTTGTTGGCTTCGCAACCTCCCAACACACCAGCCACATCGGAGCAAACCAAATCAGGGCACGTACATCTGCTGGGCTCTTCCGCACCGGGTCTTGCATCCACCACCCCGGGCTGCGGGGTCCCATCCGTGTCCCCAGCAGCACAATAGGCGACATTGTGTCCCGTCCTCCCGCAGCAGAGCCCTCGCTTCCACCAACGGCGAGGAGGGGACGGATAAATCTGGGGACACACACACACACATACACACAGAATAGGGAGCGAAACCCACCCAGGTTTGCACGCTTGCATTGCACGCCGCTTAATGAAGAGCCAGCCCCGGGCCCTCATTAAGAGGGGCCTCGGGGAGCGCCCCCCGCCCGGGCCGTGCCCCGGCCGCTGCCCGTTTGCAGCCCCGGCGGCCGAGGGCAGAGCCGCGGTGCTGCCGCCGCGCTCAGCGGGCGCGGAAGGTTGCGCGGCCGCTGCGGGCTGGCGTTTGCACCTGGGGCTGCCGCGGTTTAATGGACTTTAACACATGCAAACAAGAGCTTTTGTTGGCGGGCACAAAAGCTGCCCCCGGCCGGGGCTCTCCCCAACACTGCCCGCATTGTTTCCCCTCCGCTGCTTCTTGTCACCCTCCTTGTCAGAGTTTAATGAGGACAACGGGATTTCGCAGGCTCATTTCGCACTTCAGCAACTTTCTAACACTTTCCTAACGAGGGAGAAAGGGCAGAAGAACTCGGGGGCGCAGGGCAGGAGCCTCCCGGGCTCCGTCCCCATCCCCATCCCCGCGGGCAGAGACCCGCAGCCCCGCGGCCGGGGTAGGTGCGCTCGGCGGCCGGGGCTGAGCGAGCCGGGATGCGGGGCTGAGCCGGGATGCGGGGCCGAGCCGGGATGCGGGGCCGAGCCGGGATGCGGGGCTGACCCCCTGCCTTCCCGGGGTTGGGGGGGGGGCTCAGCCCCTTCCAGCCCAGCCCCGGCACCTCGGCGTGGCTTGATTAAAAAATAACCCGACGAATCTCGCCGGGTTGAAGCTCGGGCGGGAGGGTAGGGGGGTCCCCGGGGTGCCCGGAGGAGCAGCGATGCTGCGGGGAGGCGATGGCCGCTGGGACCGAGGTGACCACGGCTCGCAGGGAGGCGCTTCCCCGGAGCAGGTAGCTTTCCCCGGGCACCGGCTCCGCGCTTTCGGGGCCGGAGTTCCGCAGTTTTCTCACCTCCCCGCCGTCCTTGCTGAAGCCGAGCATCCCTCCCAAAGGAGAGAAGCGGAGTGCGGTGGATGCTCGGCTCCTCTCCCACCTCCCCCGGGACCTTTTCTCCCCACCCCGGGGGCGCCGGGCACCGTCGCGACATCGGCGAGCAGGGCCAGTGTCGCGATCGTGCTGACACCGCTCAGCGCCTTTCGGTGCTCCGGGGGTAAAACCGGGGGTTCGCGGGGACCGGCGGAAGGGATGAACACCGAGCCGGGGCCGGTAAAACTTCCCAAATTCCGGATTTGCACAATTAAAAGCAAACCCGTCAGTTCCCCAGTGGGCCACCGCCAGGCCATGTCCTGCGCCGTGTTTTAACTGCCTTTGGGTTCCGGGGAGCGACACCCGCCCCACTTCCCCACAGGGCACATCCCCATCGAGCTGGTTTTATTTCCCCCTCTCCAGGCACCCAGCGGTGCCAGGCAGGTCCCGGCTGCGGTTTTGGGTGTTTTAGAGGGAGAGTTCGGGGAGGATTTGCCTCTAGCCTTTGCAAATTCCCGGCTCCGACTCCTGTTCCCACGACCGAAATCTCCCCCCTGCTTTTTTTCTTACTTCCCTCTTCTGTGCGTGTGAGAAGTTTGGAAAACTCGAGAGGTCGTTTAATGCAAAGGGATTTTAAAACACAAAAGTATGCGGTGAAAGAAGAAAAAAAAAACCAACACAAAAACCGCCAACCGCTTAATTAGATATTTACCGAAGGAGCCATTAGAGCCTGCTGGGTATAACACGGAGTTTATAAGTTTTCTGGCCACATAGAAATTCAGTAATTACTTTTTTTTTTCTCCCTTACAATTGGATGGGTTAAGGATGGAGTGCGATAACCTTAACTCTGTTCCTGCGCTTTTTGTAGATTAGCCTTTGGCATTCGTTGGTAAATACCAAGTGAATAGAGACTGTGTGACCACAGTCCCTTGAATTAGGGACAAACATTTCCTCTGTGCATTTTAAATAATGCTACTGCCAAATATTTTGTTACCAGAGATCATTATCCTTTGAATGAAATCTCGAAGAGTAAAGGCATTGGTTTTGTCTTTGCTGGTGTGGAACAGACTATATGATATCTAGAACAGCAACAAGCTTTCACAAATTGCTATATGATTTCTACTGCCAGGTTCTGTGATATTGGATACGACATAAAAATAAAAAAGCCGGGCAGATAGACACAGAAACTCACAGAAACCACCTGTATATTTTGTTTCAAAGGAAAATCTCAGCTATTGTCTTACTGGCTCTGGTTCTGTTAGGCCTTGGATCTGCTTAATCTTTAAAGCTATTCAAACAAATTGAATGATACAAGGCAAGTCTCCTATAATTAATCCGGATTCTTGAATTTTGATACAAACTTTTATGTAATCGAGAAGTTCCTCCCTTTTCCTTGCAAAGACACTAAATAGACACTAAGTCCTTCTGTCAAGAGTGCCACCATCAACAAAGTTAAAAGCAACAAACCTGGAAATTTTCCCTTCGGGAGGAATATTAGAAAGAGATGGAAACATATAGTCATGGGAGAGCTACTCCTGGTGTCTGGACAGAGACCAAGGTTTAAAGTGGCCTGTACGCTACAAACTGCCTGAACATGAATACAGAGATCATGGTTTGTCCCAGGTAAAGCTTTTGCAGGCTGTTCTTTTGTTAGTTTATCCGAACCTTATAGGGACTGAGCTCTGGCACTCAAAGGTCTAATTTTTTGAAATGTTTGTTCTTTCGCTTCTACAGTCCAAAGAAAAAAAGAAATGATGCCATCATGTGTGGAAGAACTCGTGGTGTTAACCCCGAACTGCCACTGCGGAGGATGAAGCTTTATCTGTACTCTGTCCCTTCTCACATTATGCAATTCGCTCTCGGTATTCGGCAGAGCTGCTCCAGAATGAATACGTCGCAGAGCTCTGCATCCTGCCATGAGGCATTGCTGAAATCCCCCAGCGTATGACTTCCTTGTAGGAGTCAGTATTTTATCTGGATTATCAGGAAAGAAGACAGACATATTTTCTCTTTTTTGTGTGTGTGTGTGTGATGTGGGCTGTCCAGCCTGTGGCTTCAGTGGAAAATCAATATGCAGAGAAAGGCCCGTAGGCCTGGACCTGCCAAATAACTCATAGCTGCAGATACACTTTCCACTGAGGCCACTGGTAAAACCCTCACAGACCCAGCGCAGCTGGTGTAGGCAGCTCTCCAGGTTACCCCACAGCAGATCTACGCCTGACAGCCCCTGCTTCCTGACTCTCCAGCTTTCCTCCCCCCATGCAGATTTTTCTTTTAATCACATAAAATGCAGCGAAAGAACGAAAACCTTTCGGGTTTTGAGGCTGATGTGCCTGGCGGTGATGGTTTATACAGTGTAGTTCTACCCTGAGGTGTATGGAAAAGGACCCTCTGCCCTTGGGACATTATGTTACCTGCTGGGTTGGATGAGTTGGCTTTCCTTGAGTTTCCGAGCAGATGTGGATCTGACCGGCTTTTCATGGCCCTAAACAGAAGTGGTGCTGGTTGTACAGACAGAGCAGGAAGCTGTGTCCAGGGCCAGCCAGGCGTGCAGCCTTGTCCTGGGTCACATCAGGCGATTCCCTCCTTGGCGGACGGATGCCCTACCCCTCATGCCAGGCAATGGTTCCACCTTGTACTCTTCGAGGCACAGTTTCAAGCCACGTGCCCAGGATGCCGGTGCTCTGTGTCAGCCCTTCACCACTCACATTACCAGTTTCTCCAGAAAGGCATGGAAATGCCCATGGCTCCTTCTCCATTCTCTACAGAGGTGTCACCTCCTTGAGGTTGTCTAAAGACCATTTGGAGTGAAGCTGTTCGTTTTAGGATGGGGAAAAGAAAGAAAACACAGGCTGGGCCAGTTTCCCTGGTTCCCATGGAAGAGGGGAGCGACCAAAAGTTGCCCATGTGATGGCCCAGGCGGCATGGTTTTCGGGTGCCAGCAGCTCCCAGGTGCTGCTGCCGATGCCAATGCCACTGGGTCTCATGGCAGGTGCTCAGCGTGCCGGCCCGGAGAGGCCACTGCTGATAGCATTCTCCAGGTGTTCAGCCTGAGAACAAAGGGCCTTTTCAGCAACTGCTGAGAAGGAAGAAGCCTCCTTGCTGGTTGCAAAATGGCTTTCCTGGATGGCAATATTTGGTTACAGTAAGATCTGTTATTTCAGAAGAAGCCCCGCAGAAAGGAGGGTAATTTGACTCAGGCATGTAAAAAACCAATGTGGGGACTCTTGTCTCCCTCCTTCTTCTCCCCAAAGTACTGAAACAACATTGAGTTGTAATGTTTCATCTCAGCAAAGTAAAACTGGAGTCTGGGACCAGAAGGTGTCTCATCTCGTTATGCTCATTTATGTCAGGGTGAGCTAGTTCTTCATCCTGAAGATACAGGGCTTCCTGCAGAGCCACAGTTACTTACCTGGCGGGTTAGCGCAAAACCCAGTGTCTTCTGAGCACAAAACCAAGCTGAGAAAAGCTGTGTGCTGGCACAAGCACGGTCCAGGGGAGGTTTTCTCTCAGTCTATGGACCTGGATTTCAGTGCTCGCGTTGGACGATCTTAATCAAATAGTTTCACAGCAAAACCTGCACTGTTTGCACAGGGAAAACTGAAGGATAACTTGGTCCTGTGGATGAGGGTATGGAGGTGGTTTTGCTATATTTCCCGACTAGACAAGTCTTGATCCCTGTCCTCTGTGTGTTTTGGCACTGGAAGGATTCCTGAAGAGGAAGGTACTTGTGCACACAACCATCCATCGCAGCCGTCTAGAGGTGGCGCATTCTTCCTTTCCCACACAGCCAGCTGCCAAGGGAAGGAGCAACCCTTGCATAAGCACTGCCGTGATGTTCTCCATATATTTTCAAAACCTGTGGTCCTAGCATCAGCCGAAGGCTTTCTGTGTTGTCCTACAACCCTCACCATGGTCGTTATCGCCATAAGATACTCCCAGCATGTTCCTTTACTATGGCTGCTCAGTTCCCCCAACATTCTCCCTATAGCCCATAAGCTGTTCTCCTCCACAACGGCGGGGAGGTGATGCCCTCTGATACGTAGGAGGTGACTTATTTGAAATGATTTTCTCTGCTTCCTTCAGGTAGAAGTGAGAAGCACAATTCAAGGAAACTTCCTACACTGAGGCATTTCCCATCTGTGCAAGTGAAACAGAGGGATGCTGTGTTCGCCCCAAATACACATGGCCAGTGGAAGAGCAAGGACGTGTAACTTTTTTTTTGTTGATATCTGCCAAGCTCACCGTAGGAGTTCATAGAGAGATAGATAAAAAAATGTATTTCTTATTTTAAGTAGGTAGAAGACCACTAGCTCAGAAATTGTGCTGTTCAACCAAGCAGTACTACTTCCGAATAGAGACAAGGCTACCCTAATTCTTCCAACGCCCCTGCTAACATCTATACAAATCATGAGATTTGGCTGAGTACAGTTAAATATATTTGATTACTTCCCTTTTATCTAGTTCTAGGTTTACTGTACTTTTCCTTGGATGGCAAATAAGAAGCCCTTTTCTTCTAAGTGACAGCAGGGAAAAGAATCAGGTTGCTAATTTACCTGAGACCTGGGAGTATGTAATGATAGATGTGTGCTGGAAACTACAGAGTGGGCTTTCTAATTTGGAGGAGAGAGGGAAGGTGTGAGATTCATTAATCTTTCAAATTGATTGCGCTTTTTCTGATGGACTGTCATGGTCATATTTACACGCGCAGAAAGGAACAAGTGCAGTGAGGGGAGGATCAACTGGCAAGAAGCTGGGAGCTAATGAAATGTGTCATACAGGAAGCAATAAAAAGGGAAAAATCTCTGTTCTCTGGACAGACAAGGACACATCATGCTCATGGATACTTGTAGTATCTCTCCCAAAGCAAAGGTGAGACTTACCCATAGCGTTGTAGGAAGTAAGCTCTTCAGAGGCAAGCACACATGTGGTCCAGGATGAGTTTGGTTAAATAGGCAGAAATCCTTGTGTGGATGTTCAGCGTTGGTCTTCATAGACGACCAGAACTGGGGTTCAGGAATGAGGAACTATCCTGGGGAGTCACAGCCCATGAAGTGTCTCTACGCTTCTGCTGTCACCAGGTCTGCAGGTCATCAGTGCTTCCAAGGGCATATATTACTTGGTTCTTTGCACAGGAGTAGATGGAACCTCTCCATCAAAGTCGTCTTGGAGATATGTGAAGGAAAGAGGCAGGTGGGGAGGGAGATGGGAGGACTGCAGGCAGGCACTGAAGGGTCATGCCTATGGTTCAGGTTTGTTTTGAAATGGGTGTTATCTGCCCAAGGGAAAGCAAAAAGCCTAGCATGTGCCCACATTTCCATGGCCATATGGGCTTAAAGCACCAGTATCTTTGAGTGAAAGGTCATTCTCTAGATAGCACAAGGATTGAGCAGACTTGCATATGATGCTAAGTCAGGTTTGTGGTGTGGATGTGCTGATTTAGGAAGAGCTTATCTCCTCTCCCTTCCTTTGCCTGCTTCTGGGATGGTTTGCGGGCAGGTCAAATTCAAGCCAGGCTTTCACCCGGAGAGGTGTGTTCACACCAGCCGAGAGGAGAGCAGTGCCCGAGGGTGAGATGAGGTGATTTATCCAAGTCACACAACAGGTGAATGCCAGGGGCAATTCAAGTGATCTGATGCAAAATTACCTATTTTTTAAAAAAAATATTTTAATATTGCCTAGTAAATGATACCTTTTTTCAGTTCCCTAGAAGATTCAACATACTAGTTCTTCCCCTGGCTCTTTTTTTAGCGGTTTCAGATATAATGTTGGTTATACAGAAATGAACAAAGATGCCATAATTTCCTGTGGGCACGTTTGTGTGTATTCTATGCTTACAGCAGACCCCATTTCCCTAAAACATCTACAGGATCGCTTTTGTCTGTCTTTGTTGTTCCGCAGAAAGAAATCTTATCATGACTTTCAAGCAGAAAAAAAAAAAAAAATTAGAGAAATAATAACATGACCCAACTGCGAAAATATTTTTTTTCATGAACTATACCAATGAATTGGAAATGCAAGTAGTAAAACGAATTGCCAAAAGTATCAAATATATGTGTTTTCAATAACTTTTTTTTTTTTGTTACCTAGTAAAATATTTTCCTGGAGAAGGGTTGTTAAACCCCTCTGTGCAATATAAAGGTGCGGTGATGTATTGTCTCAGAAGTGCTTTAATGGAGTTTTGGGGTCCCATTTTTTGTACATATTTTCAACACACGCACTGCGCGATCAATTTGGATTTATAAAATGCTATATATATTTCTTTCTAAGCAACGATCTTAACTTTTAAAGAATGTTGCTTAGTTAGGAGTGCATGTGTGTGTTTGCATTTTGGCAAGGCAGCGAATAACATGCAATGTTTATGTCATTTGAGAAAAGCATTTTGTGCATTTGCCAAAACCCAGTCCTTTCTAAGAACCTAAAGGTATTTGATCTGCCCCCAAACATAATGCTGGGAGGAGGATTAGGTGTGCGGGAGAAGTGGGCAGAGGGAAGGTCTGTCCAGTCTTTGCAGTGGGAAGCGGCGGGATTTTAAATGAAGAAGCCGGATCTCGTTTCAGCTCAACCTCTTTGAATCTGTTTCAGTGAAATTATTTCAGACTCACCTGTGGTTTTACTGCCCAAAACCTGGGCTTTTGCAGTCAGATTACTCATCCAGGTTGGGCTGTGTTAGGTAAAAGCCCAACCCCAGCTCTCCTGCCATAGGTACTGCAAACAACCCTCCGCAGGGAGCCTTATCGTTAAATGTACAGAGCAAAGACGTCAAAAAGACAGTGTTTTCTGTTATACCAACATTTCCCCCTCGGTGGCTGATCCATTTCAGCCATCTTTCCAGAAAAAACAACCGAAAGCTTAGAGCACGAAGATGGGGAAGACTGGGGGGGGGTTGCATGACCATGATTTAGCTGTATCCTGATCTCTGTCGCTCCTTCTTCCCCCATCCATTGGTGTAACGAAGAGCAGGATCTGTCCTTGGCCGCCTGGTATCGGCTGCTGCTTATTCCTTTCAAAAGGCAGAAGCCCTGTGCCTTGCTCACACCCCAGCGAGCCCTATAGACCCGTTGCACTGAAATCTTTGTGCCAAATCCAGTGATATAAGGTTTCATTCAGAGAATTTCTCCATTTTTGTCCCCCCTCTTCTCTTTCGCTTTATCTCTTCCTTCTATCTTCAGCCTGTCAGGACTTTCACATACCCGCGGCTGACAGCTAAGAGATGTGGAACTTTGATGTTGTAAGGGATATTTTATCTCAGGTAATTCTCACCAATTCCTACCTTATTGTGTAGGATATCCAAGGACTCGGAGAGTGAGCAATGCCTTTGTCTGGTAAGATCAGAGCAATTTGCAAGCTTTTCTGGGAACAAGGTCCAATAAAGGGACTTTAGAGATATAATCTGTCAACCCCATTGAGCAGCACTGTGACAGCAGCCTTATGATTATTGACAGTTTAAGCATCGCCCAGGACAGAACAAGGCTGGGGGTATGCAGTTATTTGTTGTAAGACACTGTTTTGCTGAGGAAGCAAAGGAAACCCTTTATACCCGAATTCACCAAGTTTTTACCGAGTTTCTCCCTCACACAAACAACTGGCCCTACTGGGAGCTGCTGCTTTTTTTTTTTGCCAGGAGTTTGGGGAAAAATAAACCCCTCTGAGATGCAACGCCTAATTCACAAAGGTGACGTGATTTTGTGGCGCTAGTTTTGAAGGGCTGACCCAGTACAGCCAGTCCCAAGCCTGCAGCCACTGGCCAGAAGGTGGGCTGCCACCCCAGTGTCCCACAGTGTCACTTGTGCTGTGTGGCTTTGGCGTCACGGGCAGACGCAGCTGTGACACCACGCAAAGCCTTTCTCTCTGTTGCCAGTCCTACGGTTAGTACCATGCGGGGCAGGAGTAGCGAGAGGTCTGCGATGCCCTGAGCCCCTGTGTTTGAAATCCTCTTCTTCACCCTCTAGCTTGCTCAGTTCCTTTAAATCTCCTCATTCCTGGTGAGCCACGCCGAGATGGCGGAGGTGTTACCCAGGATCAGCTCTCCATCATCTCTTCAAGCAGCCGTGGGGCGGAGCTCCCTAGAAAACGGCTCGCAGGAGAAGCTCAGCGGGTCTGTCCTCTGTTGCCTTCACTGCCCACCAGCTGGCCCACCTCACTGGGGTTTCACCGTCTTCACCATAGCTGATTCTTGAGGAGTTTCCTCATTATTCAGCGTATTTCTGAATTAATTTTTCTCCCTCGCTGGGCAAACATTTGTTTATTTCATTTGCAAAGACAAAAATATCTTTTTCAGAAAATGCCCAGCCTTGCGTCTTTATAAACATATTAACAAAGACCCCAGCTCATCTTCAGCAGCCACAGCTCGGCTGTCACAGCAGTTATTTTGGGATAAAACCTTTCTGCAGAGGCAAGTAGTGGGCCTGTATCCATCCACCCCTGGTCTGTATCCATCCACCCCTGGTCTGTATCCATCCACCCCTGGTCTGTATCCGTCCACCCCTGGTCTGTATCCATCCACCCCTGGTCTGTATCCGTCCACCCCTGGTCTGTATCCATCCACTCCTGGTCTGTACCCGTCCACCCCTGGTCTGTATCCATCCACCCCTGGTCTGTATCCGTCCACCTCTGGTCTGTATCCATGCCCTTGTTTTATTAGTTGGCAAGCTGATGTTAATATGTGTTCCTAGTAGGTGATTAAACTCCTGAACGATTGATCTCTGCTCACCGATGGATGACCGGATAGGTGTGTCAGCGCCCATCTTCACGCCAATGTACAATCAAGCCTTGGATTGTTCCCCAGGCTCCTTTTCTCTTGCCACTCTCTCAACCCTTCAGCCATCCTTCCCACCACGTTCCCTGCCCTCATCAAGGACGTTCATGTCCCCACCCGGCATTTTGAAGCCAACGCTTTGCGACTGTGGGGCAGAAATCCTCCCGTGGCCCAGCGGCAGCTTCGCAGAACGAGTCGTAGCCCAGATGCTGACGATACCAGCCAGGTGGTTTTGTTGGGTTTCCAAGATAAATGCTGAACCCGCTACAAAACGACTGGCAGGCAACCTCTTCCCAGCCCCTTCACTATGCCTGCTGAAAATGCTTTTCCTGATGGCAGAAGAGACCCCCCCGCACCCGGCAGAGGCGCCAGCAGCGGCAGACAGCGAGCAGGGCAGGCAAACACCTCCCCGTCTGGGCAGAGCAAAGGGGCCGGCAGTGGCTGGGCCACCAGAGGACGGGATGCCATCCCTGCTGACAGCGGATGGGGCTTTGCCCCAGGATTGCACAGGTGCAAATTTTGCCATTTCAGTGTTGTCTCTGCCCTAGGGTTTGTTTGTTCTTATAACGGTGCCTTGGGGAAAGCAGCTGGCGGGAGGTGGGCAGAAAGCAGCTGTGGGTGGTGTAAGAGGAGAATCCTGCCAGCCCGCCTTGGCCATGGGTCTCGGCTCCAGCCACCGCGGGAAGAGCCACCGGTGGCCCCGGGAGGGAGGTGCTGGCCGTGAGCACCTACTGGACAGGAGGCTCTTGCAACAGCTCCAGCGTCTTCCCTCCGTAATGAATTCCGACTTGTTTCCCCAAATCGCCTCATCATGACTCAGTTCGAATCTAATGACGCAATCCTGAAGGGAATCGTTAGCTCCCCAGCCAGGAGGGCCGGCCACTCTCCCGCTCCAGCCCACACGGCTGCTGACTGCCGCGCTCCTTTGTGCAGCTCTACGTACCCCGGCTCGACGCCTGCCAGCTCCCGGGGGTACATTCTTTCTAGGGATACAAATATGCTGAGGGGACTGGAACACCTCTCTCATGAAGAAAGGCCGTGGGATTTGGGTCTCTTTAGTCTGGAAAAAAGACGGCTGAGGGGGATCTTATCAATGCGTATAAATACTGACAGGGTGGGTGTCAGGAGGATGGGGCCAGGCTCTTTTCAGTGGTGCCCAGGGACAGGACAAGGGGTAACGGGCACAAACTTGACCATGGGAAGTTCCACCTAAACATGAGGAGGAACTTCTTTCCCTTGAGGGTGGCAGAGCCCTGGCCCAGGCTGCCCAGGGAGGTGGGGGAGTCTCCGTCTCTGGAGACATCCCAAACCCGCCTGGAGGTGTTCCTGTGCCCCCTGCTCTGGGTGACCCTGCTCTGGCCGGGGGTGGGACTGGGGGATCTCCAGAGGGCCCTGCCAACCCTGATTCTATGATTCTGTGATACCTCACCCCATCCCACCGTGGCTCAGGCCAGTGCTTCCCTCCTGGTCATCCAGGTGCAGGGTGGAAAAGGACAATCTGTTTCCCATCAGGTGAGAGCAAAGGCGCTGGTGTTACCACGCTGCTGAGCTGGTGGGTCTTTGCCGTTCAGTCCCGTGTATTGAGTCTTGATATGGTCCTTCCTCGCTGCAGCTCGAGGATGAGATGGAGAAGGGACTTGGGGAGAGTTCTGCAGAGCAAACACCTCTTCTACCACCTGCGACTCATGCAGACAGAAAATCTGACCAAATACACATTAAAAAAAGCAAGCAAAAAAAAAAAAAAGATTTTTCAAGCCATCACTGGCATCGTGTCTACATCGGGAGACATACAAGAGTTCATTGCCACGCAAGATTCAGTTCCAAATTAAAATACCTCTCCCAGCGACACCCTTTCCCACAATAGTCTGAAGCAAATCGTGGACTGCTGAAATGACACTAATTTGCACCTTCCAGTTCATTATGCACTCCAGAGCTCATGATCCCATAGAGGTAGAAGCCTGGCAGTGACAACTTCACCAAGAGTTACGCCCTGATGTCATTTGTACATTTGTTCGCTGGAGTTGGATTTTTCCAGATTGTGCTGCAACTTCAGCAGAGGGTGTTAAATGATTTACTGCAGAGGGACGGCGGCAAGGCCAAGAATAAACCCCAGGTATCACCAGTCCCAAGACACTATGACAACCAACTAGTGTTAGAAAACACTCCCTGCCACTGCCTCACACTTCTATTTATCAGCAAAAGCAGGTTTATTTTGTTTTATTCTCAGCAAGAAGCTGTTTCACTGGAGACCACTTAAAATGAGATTTATCTTCCTTGGAATAACTACAGACTCTTGCATTTGTAATTCATTCCCCTCCCTTTGCTAATCTCATTTCTATTGAATGTATTGTTTTTCTTTCCATTATTTCTGAAAATGAGATCATTAAAATTAATATTGGAACTTAACAGGTTTGGGTCAGGAAAAAACTTCACCGCAGAGGCATCACAAATGTCGTACCTTGGAGTGCTGCAGAGCCCTTCCCAGCTAAACAGCGGAAAAGAGCTCTTTCTTACGCCATTTTTTCATGCTTCTGTTTTGACGTTTTGGGGGCAAAAGTTAAAAAAGAAATTCTGACTCCTGGAGCCTACGGCACTTTCTGCAAGAGGCAACCCCTGCTAACGCGACAGCGTTACCTGCACGAGGATGAGGCTTCGGAGGACGATGCCTTCGGAGGACGAGGCTGCCGGGCTGGACGCTTCTGCTTGCAGCGACGCAGACGAGAGGGAACCCCCCAGGCGCTGCACCCGACCTGCTGCTTCCAGCGCTGCAGGAGAGCCCCGACCCCCGCAAGGGCTGCGAGGTTGGGATGTGCAGCTCCACTGACTCAGCTGAATCCAGGGGGTAATTACATTTTGCCTTAAAATAAACAGCCGGTCACTCCCTCCTGTCCCTCAGCTGTTGTTTCAGTGTTTTTCTTTTGTCTCTCCAAACACCCCAACCTTCCCCGCCCTGATAAAAATCCCACAGAGCACGAGGTGGGGTTTGGGAGGGATCTGTGGGTGCGAGCCCCCCGTTAGCCCAGCGCTACTGTGGGCGGGGGGGTCCCCACTCTGCTCCCCACTCACCCAAGCGGTGACAAACCTCTTTCCGCTCCTTAAGGAGCAGCCCCTTTTCATCTCGAGTGGGCTGGGTACCAGGGATGGGCGAAGCAGCTCCTGATGGAGAGAATCCAGGAGTCCTGGAGGATGCTCTATTAATGCAGGTTATTTTCTGACCCTTGGTAATACAGCAACATGTTCCAGATGCAAAGAGGAGATCCGGGGAGAAGGGTGCTGGGGAACTTCTTCTCTTCATTAAACTTCTATTTAAAAAATAAACAAAAAAGAAAAGGAAAAAAAGAGAGCAAACTCTGATCTACCAAAGCTTAAACCTAGAGTAAACCAATTGCAAACTACAGCTTTACTCTGGATTAATTTACTGGTGTAAATTAGGCTAAGGCTGGGCTGCAAATCCCAGCTCTCTCCTTATTCCTGAAAGACACAGACATTGAGGTCTCAGCATCTACAGTTATGTACCGCACAAAGTATTTCCTGGCTAGGAAAACCTCATGGGACAATGGTCAGGAACAAGCTGGTGCAAATAATTGGTTTAATTGAAAGTAAAGGCACGCTACTAAAAATAAAGAGATGAAAGCTGTTTTTCCTTTGCCAGTTTTAATACGAGCAATATTAGTAGCAGCTGCATTTCAACCCATTTTGCAGAAAACTGTGAGAGGGGCATTCTGAAACCTAAACAGTTTAATTGCATAGGCTACCCTTTAATTTAGGGTGGTGAGAATGATATGAAGGACTCATTAAACTGGGGCATTAACCATGGCAGAAAATAAAGCAGTTTCTTTGTTGCAGAAGATCTCACTACCCTACAATGGCTACAGTAAACCGCTCATGGGAACGGCGGCAGGGCAGGATGGGCAGATAGAGACACGCTGAGATAGAGGGAAGCAAATGAAAAATAATTGGGACAGTGCTCTGCAGATTGTATGTCACTGCAGACAGTTATTTAATAACTCTCCAATTATTGCTGCCAGCTGGGGCACATTAAGACACTGCAAGAAGTCAGGCCAAAATCCCCAGGGCAGGGCTGCTGCCCCGGCCCCGCGCTTCCTCCCGCGGGACGAGGAGGGGGCACGCTCGGGGCAGGCTGCGGCTCTTCCC
The DNA here is from genome assembly GCA_013400135.1 of Rhinoptilus africanus. NCBI lineage: Eukaryota > Metazoa > Chordata > Aves > Charadriiformes > Glareolidae > Rhinoptilus > Rhinoptilus africanus. The sequence goes on from VXBO01014145.1 coordinate 354,449, forward strand.
AAGGGATTACCCTGCTTCCCCCACCCCTCCTGCCACCAGTTTAACATATGAGGTGATGTAGAGCCATTTTGGCTTCTCCTTTCCCTGGGAAACGGGGCGACTCTCGGCGAGCATTTCCTCCATGTAGATGTAATTAAGCACAGCGTGACGGGCAGTTCCTTCAGTGGAAGTGCTGGCTTAGGCAAAGAGCATCTCCCCGCTGCCCTCGGAGCTGACTCGGCTCCCCCATCTCTCAGCTTATACTTACAAAGCCTGCGTGAGATGCACCCATGATGGCTGGGAGACTGGAGCTCCCTCAACCCTCTCGCCTCGCTTCTCCTCCCAGCAGTTGACTGGGTGCTTTGGATATTTTGCTTTCTTGGATTTCACCGTCCCCTCCTCCGACCTGCTGCAAGAGCTCCACGCCACCCGATTCACAGGTTTATTGGGGGATACGGAGTCCGGGAGTTTGTGCACAAACCACGGGTGAGCAGCAGACCAGAGTCCACGGCTGGTGGCCAATAGCTGCTAGTACCAGCGTGGACCAAAAGAAAGGCACGTGATGGTTGGAGCAAGAGTCTGCTGGTCACTGTCATGTGTTGAAGCTGCTGGAAGGACTCCAGCGCACCCCGAGCAGCTGCCAGACGTTTCTGCAGCGAGCCTCCCAACCTTAGGGACTGTCATTTATGCTCTGGAGACCAGATTCCTGTGGTTACAACAGCCTTCCTGGCTTGTTAAGCACAACCTCAAAGCCCTCAACAACCACCATTTCTCTCAGAACTGCAGAAGAAAGCTTGACATCGTGAACATCAAGGGCTCAAAAGCCCACCTGGAAACCAAGAGTCCAGAATATATCACCTGAGACCCACTGTGTCACCAAAAGCACAGCTCCATGCATCGCAAGTAGAGCCAGCCCGGTGGGGTCATCCCCCAGGTCCTAGGGTCCCATCCCCCAGGTCCGAGGGTCCCAGTCCCAAGGTGGACGTGAAGACGGAGTAACCTTGCCCCTCTTCCCCAGCCAAACAAAGCCTTTATAACGACTCCTTCCCTGAGCTCAGAACTGGGTCCATAAAGCAGAAACCGTACTTCGATACCAAATGAAAAACATTACTCACAGACTGTAATTCCTTTCTGCAAATACCGGAGGAGAATATTTCATTTGGCAAACAATTGAGCCTTACAGTTTAGAGCTCTTAATGTGATTAGGGACAGGTTCTGCAACACATTTGTAACTCCAGGTGATTTTGCTATATCTTTTTGGACTGTGACCAGACATAAAAATGCCCTTTTGCTAGATTTGGATCCAACTAAAATTGAGGAGAATCAGATGTCGGCAAGTCCTTTCCAGTTTGATCTTTACCCAGGGGTATCACAACGTGCTTCAGCTATGGGCTGTGCTGAGCAGCTTCGCAATCTCAGGGTCTTTTTTGCATTAAGCACATATCTCCTCTGACCAGCGGTAATTCTTCCGTGGCACATATTCGGTAAATGAGCACGCGCTACTCCTCTGAATTACCTTGATGTACTTATGGGGCTGGGAGAGAGCGCAATGGCTCTATGGACACAACTTCACTTCCTTTCAGTCTTCCTAAATTGACTCCAAAACTGCCAGTGTTGCTTAAAATGAGCTGAGACCGGGTGCCCCCTCCATTTAGCAGAGTGCAGCATTCAATCCTGAAAGCAAAGCCCCATCTTTTCGCAGGATCAGACCCCTCTGGGAAATTTCCTGGTCTCACACGCTCTCCTGCTGGTGTTTGTGCCTTGGCTACCAAAGGTGGGGCTGCAAGGAAATCAAATTAAGAGCAAAATCTACAGGAGAAGGAGGCATAAGGACAGCACCACAGCAAAAACCTAAATTGTTCTGTACGTGAACCTGAGAAACAAAAACATGTTTGACCTTTAAACTAGCAATAAGAAGAAAATCCTGAGTTTCTTGATCATGAGGATTTGCACGCTGGCTCCACCAGCGCCAGCGATCAGGCTGTCCATCGCCTTCCCCGCGCCCCGCTGGGAACGGCTGGTGAAAGTAACACCCATTGCTCAACCAGAAACTGGATCAACCCCCTGTCCACCACCAGCATCGCCGTAAGGTGATACCATGGAATATTTATGGCAAGCTATAAAGCAATAAATAAAAAAAACAGGGGGAAAAAAAAAAGAAAATCCACATTCTAACAGATTTATCACTTTCTAAGAGGAGGAAAATTGAACTAAGGACAAAACCATGTCATTTTACCAAGCAGGTAGGTCAAAGAAGAATCAGCAATGGGAAAACCAGACGAGGGCTGCGCTCATTAAAGCCTTGTTTCCACTGAACAGCCACCACAGCCAAGACACAAGGCAAAGGAATACGCTTGAAGTGTTTTACGATGTCATTGATCTTTCTGACCCCGATAGCTCTGCTTTAGTAACACTGAGGGAAAGAAAGCTGGTTTCGGACACCTGAGGTGCGTGCTCTGTTGGGTGGTGGTGGCAGCCGGGATATCTGATAACCTGGGGCTCTTCACCTCTCTCAGGAACGAGCAGGAGAAGGTCTAATGGGAGGAATTCAAAGTCAGCAGTGTTCAGATCGGAGAGGAGACATCTGGTTTTGAACGAGGGCAGCCAACCGCTGGAACACGTCAGGAAGGAATGCGGCGGATGCCTCAGCCCTCGCTGTCTTCAAAGCAAAGAGTGAATTTCTCCTCTGGAAAGATGCTCTGGATACGTGCAGCTATGGGTTACCAAGGCCGGCGGGGGAAGCGGCTCGGTCAGCTTCTCTGAGCCTGCGGGGTTGCCAGTGGTCAGAGAGAATGAACCAAATCTGTAAGTGCTGTGTGTGTACTGGGTGCTGTAAACAGCATCGTATATAACAGGTCATATATGTGACTAATTACACACATGTGTGTATATGCATATGCGAACCGGAGCCAGGGAGTGTTACAGAAACCCTGGCACCGGCAGCAGGCTGAGACAAGCCCAGCAGCACTTCAGTAAATCTAAATAAACCAAACATGTGAGGACTTTGTCCTTGTGGGCTTTTCCAGATTTTTTTGTTTTTTTTTTAAATGCTGTGGGACAAACATTAAGGCCAAAACAACACCTCTGCCCTTTACCGCACTTTCACAACCCCGGCAGGAGGCCAGACTGCGCCGCGGGGCTGCCCAGGGGTGCGGGTTGGTGCTGTGCCAAGGCGGTGGCTGCTGCCATCCCAAGGACCCAGCTGGATCCTCCACCAGCACCATCCCACAGCACTGCTCCCCAGCGCAGCCCGCGGGCAGGACACCCAGCACGACGGGGACGGAGGCACCCTTCGGATCAAAGCGGACACCAAGCTCGGAGAGATGCATTGAGTGTGGTCCGAATCCTGCCAGGTGCTCAGGCAGTGACCGCGGGGAGTGCTGGAGACCAACAACGGATATTGGAAGAGTCTGTCGTGTGGGAAGCGAGGAAAACCTGAAGGACTCGACTGCATTGAGATAGATGCACCAGCTGTCACGTCTTTAATCACCCTTGACATTTTTAATTGCCCTGGCAATTGAAAGGTTATTTGCTGAGAGCCTGCGGAGGAAGATAAAAATGATGCGGTTCCAAGCACTGTCCCATTCATGCCCTTTGCTTTGAGCCGTTCCTGATGTCTCCCAAAGGGATTGGCTTCCCAAGGACAAAACCACACAAGACAAACGTTTTCGATGTGGAAAGAGAAAGGAACCAAATATCCCTACAGGTGAAGGCCCATGTTTCTGTGTCAAAACACTGTAACAGGACCGACCAGCTGCGAGCACAATTAATTTTCAATCAGCAAAGTCATTAAGTTTGCCCTGTTTGTGTGTGGGGGTGCACACGCAGGGCAGGGAGGAAGGCAGGGAGGAAGGCAGGGAGGAAGGCAGGGAGGAAGGCAGGGAGGAAGGCAGGGAGGAAGGCAGGGAGGAAGGCAGGGAGGAAGGCAGGGAGGAAGGCAGGGAGGAAGGCAGGGGCAGCTCTCCTTCCACTAAGCCGAGCAATTCCAATTGACCGAAAGCTATCACTAAAGGAGGAGATGAGAACAGGCGAACCAGGCAGGCAGCAGCCTCCTTTTATTGCCTTCAGAGCTCTACTTCACTTCTCAGTGGCTTGCAATGAGAAGAAATAATTACCTTCACCACTGAACCTGCAAAATCTAAAGACGGAGCAAAAGCCGCCTGCTCCCCACCAGCACCAGGGTGCGTGTGCCGAGAGCGTTTCTGCAGCCCTCTCCCTCCCCGAGCCACCTGACGGAGGGTGAGGATGGAGGTTACACACAGCCTCTCGCAAGAGACAGGCCTCAAGGAGGTGTTTTACGAGCTTTCTCCACCGCTCGGACCCTCTGAGAAGCTTCCAGGTGCACTTTCCCATTGCTCTCTTGGTTCCACGAGCGCAGGGGCGCGCACGTGGGCGTACGACGGGGGTGACAAGTAGCAGAGGGGGCTGCTAACCTGAGAAATCCTTCCTCTGACTCGGTCATTCACCAGAGCCCCAAGAAAAAACTGCTCGAGGACACGAGGGAATCCCCAGATAATGCGAATAACAGCACAAGCGGAGAGCTGCAGGATGGCCACAGGCCCTGGGCTGCTAAAGGCTGCCTGAACCCTTCCATCTGCCCTCCCGCCTTCATTGCCAGCTTCTGTCTTGCAGAACGGTTAATTAATCATCTTCCCACCACTGACATGGCATTTAAAGGGACACCATCATGTAATATATCTGTTTTCAATCACAAATTTGGGAAGAATAAGGCTTTATATACCTTGAGACCCCAGGAGGAATGGATTGATGATGATGATGTTCCCTTAAATAGCAGCAGATGTCAAGACCTGGGGGAACTGTTTTTCGCCCAAAGAAGGAAGTAGTGACCAAAAAAAAAAAAAGGGATACCTTCATTGAGCAAAACCTGCGTTGAGCCAACGCAAGGGAAGAGCTCAGGACACCACTTTCCATCCCCAGCTGCACAGCCACCAGAAGTGAAGCAGTTCCTGGAGCACCAGCACCCTCCTTTCGGCTGAGCATCTTCACTCCGAGACACCTTCAGCCAGGACACAGCCAAACCTGCCTCGTCCAGGTCTTCTCGGCAGGGCACGCACCAGCACTTCCCCTGGCATTAACACAGATTTTGGCTCCAGCTAGACACTTTGGTGGAGAAAAGCCTTCAGAGACATGAAATACAGAGAGTGGGTGAGCCCAAAGCAATCAGAGGCAAAGCCCGTGCTCTGAAGCCAAAGCTTGGAGTTCATCTAAATAACCCTGGGCTTGATTATCTGCTCCTGGAGCCCAAGACACAGAGCTTGGGCTTTGCCTGCAGCCACCTCCACCGCTCCACAGCCCCATCCTGAGGCAACCATCTGGTCCCAAATCTCCTTGCTAGCAGGAAGAAGGTACCGTCCTTCCCGCACCCATCACAGTACTATAATCAAAATGCTGGAGCTTAATTTTCAGTCTATGACTCCAAACTTACTCTTCTGGCATAAGATCTCAAACCCAATTCCACAGTGGAAACCACTAATTTTCTTAGTACCATTTTCTATGTGGTAGAACTCTGCTTATAAAAGACTTGTGCGTGAGAAAACTGCTTATTTCCTATATTTTTAATAAAAAAATTTCAAAAATAATGCAAGAGATTTCATCCCTAGTGGCTCTCAACCCTAGATCCAGTTTCAAGTCAAGTACAACCCTAAAACTTGACCCTCTATTCAGCCTCAAACCCCAAACCTTTCCAGGGGCTCTGGGTGGAAAGTTACTGACCCTGTATCTGAGCCAATTTTCAAAAACACAAATAACTTGCCAATGAAATTTTTGTAGGAAAAAAAAATAAAAAATATATATACATGCACACACATGCATACGAACACACGCCATATATAGCAGAAGGGATTAAATCCTCATGTTGCAAGAATTTAATTTAAAAAAAAAAGCTAAGACATTGTAGGAATGCAAAAATATCACCTCAGCCTGGTAACCTTTGGCTTAGGCGTGCACTTCCACAGCTAACAAACGGGAACGCTTCCTTTCCAGCACTGGGAAGACCGGTGCCACTCAGGAATGCCTGGCTTCAGCCCAGTTAGAAAAGGAAACCAGCAACCCTTTACTAGTGGGGCCTCCACGGGCTCCCAGAGTCAGCCTCTCATCCCACGGGCTTGTTATAATTCCCACTTTCTTCATTGTCCTCCGAGCGCCCCATTTCCAAAGGTGCTGCTAAGGAGGACCAAAGAAGGGTCTTTGCAAAATAACACTATATATTTTCCCACTGCAAATCCAGATTATTTGGGTTTTTTTGTTCTTGGGAGTTAATGCGTGATTCGCATCCGTACGCTGAGCTCCAGGGCGTTAAAAGGAGAATCGTGCCCACTGCTCTCATCTCACTGGTGTGAACATCACCCGGAAAAAAGAACCGGTGTGCCCAGACAAGTCCATTCAAACTGGAGAGAAGCGGTCCTCGGGAAATGTTCGGTACCTGCACAGGGGCAGGAATAAGTTCATTTCACACCAAGGTTAAGCGTTTAACAGGACCCTGTGCATTAGCAGAATTCCTGGCACGTCCGAGGCTCGTTTAAAAGGTGGACGGGAAACTCTCTGCCTTTTGGTCTGATCTTAAGTTAATCACGACAACCAAGGGACTGACCTACAGGAAACAATCCTCTAGGTACTGACGTTACCCAAATAAAGCTAGCGGTTTCTGTAGTTTATTGGCTGTGTTTTTCCCCCCAGCAGGCTTAATTTATGGTAATTACTAGGAACTATGGATTAAATTAATAAAAAGGAAATTATTAAGGTTTCCTGACCCGGAGGCCAAGGGTAAGTAAAGAGAAGCAAACTGCTCTCCATGGGCACGCTTCCCCGCTGCTTTCGGGGCCGGTGGAGAAGGACTTTCAGTGCAGCAAGAGGGAGGGTGGGTTTTTGGGTAGGAGCCGCCTCACCTCGGATGCCGGGAGGCTGGGGAGGACCATCGCGTCCACCAGCCTGGGGAGCCCTGAACCTCCACGGCACAGCGATTCCCTGGCAGAGGAGTGGGCTCCTGCCTTCCTCTATGCACAGCGCGGGCAACAGAGTCATACGCTTTACGTTAGCAAAGAAATAGAGATCTCTGTCGGATGGGAAGAGACTATAAAAATAATACAATGCAGAAATCCAGCTTAATTCCAACTACACCAAAGTCCAGAGTCCTGTTCTAAATCCAGCTCTGCCAGCTGATCAGAAGAAGTAATTCTCTCCTGCCTGGGACGGAGCACGTTTATTACTGCTTATAATTCTTATATATGTCTCATACTTTAAATTAGCATTTTGAAAGCTCTTGTGCTGTTGCAAAGTCAGAGCGTTAGCATTTGCCAGACCTGGCCTGGCAATCTCTGCTGGCCTGGGTATAAATATGAATCACGCTCATCAAAGGCAGAGCGGGGCGTAGCGACGGTGGGGGCAGCGGGGGCGCCTCCTGCTCTGCTTTCCCTGCGAGATCAGGGCAGAAACAAAGACAGCGGGTTTCGCTCTCAGTAACGAACCTTCAGTTCATCGCTCCCCTCCTCTGCCGAGGCCCTCGGTGCCTAGGTAGCTTCTGCAACGAGCGCTTTCAGCTTCGTTAGCTCCGTTACCTGTTCCGGGTTCAGCGTAGAGTCCATCAAAGGCACAGCCTGAAATTCATCTCGCGCTCTGCAGCCAGCTTTGGGCTCTGCAGACAGCCTCATCCAACGCTACCCACGCCCTACCAAGAAGTTTCACAATTTTTAATACCACATATATCTATCTTAGAGGCGGGGGGGAAAAAAAAAAGCTTTTGGTATGAGGTTCAAAAGAATATCTGAAATCGCCTCCCCACTTACACAGATTAAGTAAATGCAGCGCACACCTCAACTTGTATTTAAATACATCCAAACTGTAAGAAAGAACTTCTACAAGCTTGAATCCTGAGAAAGGCAGCGAAAAGCTCCTGTAAGCAGCCCCGGCAGGGCAGGCACGAAGAAGCGTAACCGACATTTACAGTGGGCAATTGTTATAGTGAAAACAAGCCTGCAGGATCGTGTGTCACTGGGGAGGGATATCAGCGTCTGATCTAGGTAAGGACGGGACACGGGGGTACCTGGAGCCTTGTCAAACTCAATGCTCTTATGTAGTAGGTTGAATAACAGAACAATGTTTACATTTCCCCTTGTGCCCTAAGTAGTTTGGAAGCCGGACACCTGAAAAGCATGAATGATTTTTAAAGCAGCGCCAGCGTTGGCTCTTGATCACCAAAGCCTTGACCATTCCTTACCAGCATTGAAAAAAAAGAAAACTAAAAAAAATAATCCCCAAACAACCCCAAGTTTTTGCTGCTTCTGAACCTGGACATCCAGTAAAGACATTATAAATGACAGAAAATTCAGCAGCTAGCTCATACTCTAGGTACCTCAGCCACACACAGTGGCTATAGCAACTTGAAGTGCAACCATTCTGCTGAGAACCTGATGAATTCCAGCCGAGAAAGATTTCTTTTTTTTTCTAGTTTCTTCCATATCAACACACTGAAACTTAATATTGAAAGTTCTCTGACTATACAAACAAATATCCATAGCTAATGGCAGAAAACATAAACTGAAGTAAGTAGGAAACAAACATCCTGTGCACTGGGGAGCAATAAACCTGGTTACAGGAGGGTACGTAACAAACTCAGCAGAAATACTGGGTGGAGGTAGTAAAACCTTTAGAGCTTGAATCAAGAGGATGAGAGGTCGTGATTAGATTTGTCTGTGAAAGATGGGATGATTTATCTGATATATTCATCACTTCTCCTTACTGCTGCCCTCTATACAAAGCACGCCACCTTCTTCCATACTCCTAAAATACTCTTAAGCTCTCCGCTGGCTCTGATCCTCACAAAGCAGCCACCTAGGATGCCTGCAGCCTTGTGTCAAGAGCCATGCCCTGGATCACATTAGTCCCTACAAAACTGCCACGCGAAAAACTAAGAGCAAAACACAGACAGACAAAAAACCTAAATGATGAGGTTTCCCTAAGCAGAACCCACTGAGCTAAAGGCAGAAAGAATTCTTTCCTCTAGGAACTGGTTTCACGTTCACATGTCCGCTGCAGATGTCACCAGGGATGTCAGAGCCCCGAACTTACCCCGCAGCCCCACCAAGGCGAGCTCTCCACGTGCTGCCCCTCCACGCTCATTTGATGCAATCTAACACGGTCTCCTCCAGCCTTAGCCACCGCCAGACTCGTTCAGTTCCTCGCCCCGCTTACCAGCACAGTTGTGCTAACGGTGGCGAGACGTGCTGTAGCGTGGATGCTTCAGGTGCTCCAACAGCTGTCGAACAGCCACCGTTTTCCAGCATCGCCAAATCGGGGTGACCACTTCATGGTGTAAAACTCTCTTTTGCTATTGCCTGTCTGGATCCCGACACACTTCAAAAGCCAAATTGGTAGTTTCAAAATTCAGCTTCATCAGTCTCTTCTAAACTCATGTGCTCTCCAGAACAGTGAGCCCTAATCCAGCTCGAATTGGACCATTTCATCTCATCCCGGGCTCAAATTGTCAGTCCATCAAACGCTTCTTTGAAAACTGATTTCTTGCAGATGACCATGATTGCTATAAAACAGTATTTAAAAACATTTTAATATTTGAAAATGACTTTCCTTTCCTCTTATATCAACCACATGTTTGAGAAAGGGCCTGGGGTTTACCACGGCTTGGTGAGAAAAATAGCAAAAAAAGAGAAAGGATAATGGGGTGATAATGACTGGAAATGTATGGATTGAATTTGTGACTTATTTAAATACAAGAAGACAATTTGCGACTTGGTGGTATACGCAAACACAGAGAAATGCTTGTGGCTCAAGTGTGCATTTGAATATAGAAAAATGTTTTGCGGTAAACTATTTCTCTTGTGGCGCAGACAAACTGTGACCAAATTGCCAGCTGTTGAAGCTGTGGTACCCACCCCAGCCCCAGCAGATGGGCTGTGTCTGCTCCAGAACTTCTCAGGAGACCTCCTATTTTGGCATTACTGCTGTAGGATGGTCATGGTTTGCAACCACCAACACATTGTAGACCACAAACCAGGAACAAAACCCTTCATCTTGTGCCTTCAAGCTCCTTCCTCTGTTTGACCTATTCCTAGGTGACATCTCAACCTCGCTATTAGCAAGAGAGCCAACAGGAATCTACACTTCAACCAGGAGCTTCACTACAATGGAATGATTTTAATTGTTGGACTAGATGATGCATTTGGACATCATTGTAATCCCCTTCCAACTGGAAATATAATACAAAATTCTATCCTATCCTATCTTGATGAAAGAAACCACAGAGGAACCAGTTCTGGTCCCACTTGTCTCAGGTTAGCAGTGTCTCATTGCCCTTGGAAGCCCCAGGAGTTTCTGTTGGTTTTAATGTGCTGCATTTTCAGGAGTTTGGTGAGTGGTGACAACATTTAAAGCTCAGGTGTAGTCACTGACAGGCTCCCGTAAATCAGATTATTTTGATAAACAGTTTGTCACTTGCTCCCCTGGAGGCAGGGAAGTCAGGCGGAATTTTGCCATTAAAAACTACAAAACATTTTACAAAATAAAATAGCCTGAAGGTGAATTGTGACTTCTGGGATGCTGATCTGTGATCCCTTAGAAGAAGTCTCATTTTAAAGAGGATTCATTTTGAGTAGGGCCTACTTAAGGACTGAACTTGTAAATCTCCCGCAGAAAAAGGAAGGCTCATTAAAATAAAAATAATTTTAAAAAAAAATCGCTGCCTGAAGAGCATATAAAGATGTAGAAGACACACACAGAGCCGCTATACAAGATCCTGATGGCTCTCACGATCGTTTCTAGATTCACTCGTTCTTTTTCTCCTTGGTGTGTCCCATCTTTCCAAAAAAAGATGCAGAGGAGGAAACAGGCCAAGCACAAGAGTACAAAGAGGCTTATAAAAACATTCTTCCCCATTAAGCAACTGATTTTCACTGCATAAAAGATGAAGTAGATTGAACAAAATGCTTACCTATATATCTCCATTTCTGATAGAAACCCTAGATTGCCTTTGTCACTTTAGCACATGAGCACGAGGCCAAATGAAACACATGTTTACAACTATAATGAGGATTAGCTTTGCACTAAAAAAGTTGAACTATAGTCAAAATTAGATGGTGACATGGGTATTTGCCAACAGCATTAAATGAGAAATAACGGAGTATGAGGTTTCTGGAATGAATAGAAAACGTATTGTTTAGAGACCTTTTTGGCTAAGTATCAACATATGCCAATACTTAAGACTTCTTGTTCTTATTTACTTACCCTAACAATAAAACAATTGTTGTTTTGTGCCAACAGCCTGACAGACTCGTCCTGTACCTTAAGAAATACGGATTGGATGTTATTTCTCTCGTATCAGCTTCAGCCTACTTTTCCAAAAAAAAAAAGGGGGATGCAAAGTAATTGAATCCAGAGGAAAGGAAATAAATGAAGGAGGTAATCGATTTTAATAACATATAGCATCAACACACATTAAGAAAATACATAAAACAGAGGGAAAAAAATGCTTTCCCATCTCAGAAGACCAGGCGGCATTTGTAGCTTCATCCAGCCCTGGGCAGAGGTTATCGATGAAGCCTCAACAACTGCAATGATTGATCTTCCCACAGCGCAAGCCCAGAGCAGTGAGGTAACCACCATCATTTCCATTACAAAACCAAGCAAACCGAAGAATTAAAACCCCAGGAAACGTTCTCCAACCCAGAGAACTCGAAACGTATTTGCAGTTGAGATGTTCAGACTCTTTCCTGGTCTAACCGCTTCTCTCCATGGTATCGCCCGCTGCCAGGCCACCCTCGTGTTCAAAATGAACTCACCCCTTGCAGTATTTCACACCTAGGAGCGTGCCTCTGTCCCCGTGCCACAACACTACAGCTGGAATCGATAGAGACCCAAGCCAGAGCTCACTCGATTTTAAAGCAGATACCGGTAGTAAAGGCATCAGGAAAGCCTTCAAATTTTGGAATGATTTTCCTCAAACCTCTTTACTACACCCAGTCCAAGACAGACCTGCTCAGCTGGTCGTCGGGTGGCCTGTGAATGGGTGTGACATGGTGTGGGGCTCAGTTAGCTCAGTTAACAGTTAGGGGAAAATGGACAAAACTCTTGAGTTTCGGTGTGTTGTGTCTGGTTTAGTGCTCTGAAAAGCTGCTTCTGTTATTGAAAAAAAAAATAAAAGTTACACGTTTCTCTAAATTGCAGAGATGGAGTAAAGATTAACTCATTCATACTTTCTGGAATATTTCTGTCAGAAAACAAATTGTCAATGATCAAAGCGCTCCGTGAAAATGTCAATATGGACAACGGTCTAAGAGAAAACAGGCAGGCGCCTAGCAGAGCCCAGCCTCCCACACCACTCTCGAGTCCCACCAGACCATCTCCTACACAAAGCAAAGAGCCTATGAGTCCCAGCTCCAACATTGCCAACTTATACTGGAGTAGCCGGCCCTGGTGTGAATGGGAAAGCACACTATGGGCCTGATACAACAAGCACTTAGGACCTTCTCTCTCCACGGAAGATGATGTCAGCACCACGTGCCCTGCAAATCAAATCATCACAAAACCTGTAAGTCCTGAATCTTTGTGCTCAGTCCTTCTGTTGGTCTTATGAATTGAGGAAACCTTATTTGATATCAGGAGGATCAACTCGGTAACTTGGAACACCTGGATCCTGAAGGCAGGGAGGATATATGAGGTCCTGGAGCAGTTATCTCGGTGCCTTGCCAGTTCTCTCATCTGTATTTAGATTGTGGTCTCTTAGCCCAGTTCACCGTCCTCTGAAAGGGGATGATCTCACACCAGCAGTCCCCGCCTCCCCCTCAGACGACACAGTAAGGCAGGAAATAGGGTTTTGTCTCTATTTGATCACTTACAGCAACAGGAAAGATGTCAAGTTCGTGTTCTGTCACAATTAACCACCAGCGGACTCTTACAGTGAAATCTGTGTGAGATACAAGTAATCGCCAATCAAACATTTAGATTAAGGAAAGAAATATTTATCTCAAATATGTATCCCTGAAGAAAAACATACAGTCTGTGTAGACCTGTAAGGAGAGATGTCATGTCTGGGTATCATCATCACGGTAGCACATGGTTGGTTGCCTACAAGAGCCTGTACCTTTTGGGGTACGTAGTCTAAAAGCTCATGCCAGGAGTCAGTCCCTTGCCCCAAAAGTCTGCATCAGTAAGGAGAAGAAATAAAGTATTTTTAAGCATTTTCTAGACTGGAAGCTGTGACAGTGGAAGTGGTATATGATTAGTGCCATTTAGCCAGGATCTCCTCAATCGAATCCAGTAGTCACGAGGGTACTCACACAACCGCACACCCGTCACATCGCTCACTCTCCATGACCACAGAGACATGACCATGATCACGATTTGAAGAGAAGACCCTGCACAGTCTTTCACTAAGTGCCACCATGGCACAAGTTGTCCTCTCATCCCTTTAGCCCCAAGCCCCCACGCTTGGCGCGGACACCCTTTGCTGAATGCAACCTCGCGGTAAGGAGAGGGCAGATGCAGAAACCCAGCCCCGGGCTCCCAGGAGGACCTCTGTGCACCAAGGTCCTGGGCACAATCCCCAGCCTGGCCCGTTACTGCCTCTGGCAGGTAGAGCACAAGCAGAGGAGAACGCATCTTTCAGCCGGTGACTTCCTAAGAGGACGATTTAGCTTTAGCTGGTACTTGGGCACAGACCCTCAAACTCTATGTAATACAATACCTACAGTATCCGCACATGAATATAATGTGTCTATAGGGGTTCCATACGTTCATGTCCTTCCTTACATGAGCTGTCCCGCCATTCCTTTAAAATAAATAAATAAAGGTATCGATCGCTTACCACCTGCGCTCTGGACTACTATCCTGCAAATGTTTTTGCTCTGGGAACATGAAGCAACATATGTTAGCATTAACTTTTCTGCCTTTTTATATAGCTATAAACAGATCCATTGACTCTCCTCCCTCCCACCTCCTCCTTTTTAATTTTGCAAAAATAAATGCTTTCCTGGACAGTCAGAGTTCATTAGGGAGACAGAGCACAGCTCCCCTTCTCCTGCCCACAAGAGCCAGAGCGAGGAAGCTCACATGGCACACAGACCACCCATCTTTGATTGCAGCGGGCGGGGAAACAAAAATCTCCCATATTCCATATTTTTTTTGAGACTCTTAAGACCATTTTTCTTTGGGGGATTCTTTAAAATGCATCTTCCATATCATAAAACCTGTTTATTGTTATTTCTCTGAGCCATTTTTATTAGAGGGGTCTTTTTACTGAGTTTTATATTAAGGATTCTAAGAAAGGCAAATAAAATTACATCTATAACTAAGTGCATACCGTTACAAGCATGCATCCGTGCCCACGCCAAGAAGTGGCTTTGCATAGTAAAGATACTGTAACAGAGTCGGGATTTTCAGAAAGGCTCAGTACTCACAGTCAGGGTCGTGCAGGAGCTCAGTTTCCAACTAGGCACTATTAGACGACTTCAGGCGACTTTAACCCAAGTAGATGCGATGTCCCCTTCCCCTTTCGTTAGATCTGATCAGCCGCAGCTCGCGGTCAGCATCGCTCGGGTGAGAGCCTTCCTTCCCTGCGCCATGCGTAACGGGAACTGCTGCCCAGCATCAGGCCAGGGAATGGATATTTATGTTGAAAAACCAGTGGTCACCTGGACTATGGAGCACGAGGACGTTTCAGCTTGCTGGGTACCGCGGAGTTAAATGAGAGGTGAGTTTGGGTAAAGGAACTCAGTGCCCAAGGTGCTGCAGAGCAGGGGTCACTTCAGCAGCGCATTCAAACCCCCCAGATTCATTCAAGACGGGGCTCCAGGGAATTGCCTGCAGTATTCCCATTCCATTTCACAACCGTGAAAGCAGCAGGGACAGGCAGAGAAGGGGGTCACCCAGGGTAAGGGTTTTCTGGTTGTGGGTTGGGGTTTTTTTTTTTGTGGGGAGGTGTTAGGTTTGGTTTTGAGGGGTGGGTTTGGGTTGGCTTTTTTTAAATTTTTCTTCAAAAATCTTCATGAAGGTGAGCAAATGCTCAGCTACAAGGGTGAAAGGAAGGCAGGGCACTGCTCACGCCAAGACACAACCCCCCCCGCCAGGGTAGGAACCAGCCCTGGGAGACTCAACCCTGTCCTGCAAGATCCGCTCTCCTCCCACATGCCTGCATCCTTCCCATGGCTATCGCCTTGGCAGCCTCCAGAAGACCCCAACTAATCTCGTTTTGTTCACACTGGGTCAGAGCACAAGCTTCCCAAAAATGTAATTGCCTGGAAAACCCAACACTCCTGCAGCTGGGTCTCCAGGAGGGGTTTTCACACACCCTCTGGTTTTGCAGCAGGGGAGGAGGACATGGGAGGGGAGGAGGCGGTTACGCAGCATCTCTTCCTCCTCAATTAACTCAGTGCGCCCGGAGGAAAGCTCACCATCTGCACAGCCCGTGAGTCACCTCGGGACTCGGGCAGTTTACTGTATATATTAGTCAACAGAAACAAACAACACAAATCCCTAGACATTAAAAGTCTTTTTAATTTACATTTTTTTTTCCTCCTTTCCTCCAATTTGGCTACAGATCCCTAATTATAATTTTCTGGAGATTTAAAAATATTTAATTGTGGTTTCTATAAACATGAAGATAAATTACTACATCTAAATATTGGTTCTCAACAGTTACTAATGCCTCTCAGGGGGCCGCTTTTATTTTACTAAGACAGAAAAAAAATAAATTGTAAAAGATTGTCTTTGTCCCTCTCGCTCACCATAGAGAGGAGTGGGGTTTGAAAAGAGTTCTTGTAATCACCACCGAATGCTTTCTAGCTGATGACTTGAAACAGCGTTATTAAGTAAACGAAAGGGGAAGATTGATTTCCAAGATGATACATTGTAAAGTCATGAGAAATAAAAGCTTAAGCTTTTATTCCAGAAAATGAAGAGGCAGTAAATGCAATGAAGACACTAAGACAGACACTGTACCACCCACCAGTTCCCCTTTTAAAGCTTTCAAGCTGACTGGCAGACAAAGCCATAATGGGAAAATTTTAAAAGTTTTGGGGCTTGGGTTTGGATGAGCAACACAACGTGTGTGAGCATCCCCGAGGCTTATCCGGGCTGCAGGAGTGTCCTGGACCTAACTCCTGGGCTGCAAGATTTACAAGAACATGTCGACCTATCACATATTCACAACTTCTCATCGGGTTAAAAAAAATGCCCCGAGAGCATCATCTGTTCCAATATTGCCCCGTTACGGCTACGGATTATCAGTCTGCGGGTCTGGGCGAGTGAGAAAATGGAAAGCAACAGGAGACCAGCCCTGAGCAAACCTACCCTGAGCGTGGGGTTGTACCAGCTGCAGTTACACCTTACAGAGTCTGACCTCCCGATGTTAAAAAAAGAAATCCTAAAAAAGGCAAATCAGGAACTGAGGATGTTTTCGGGAACTGAAAATACTGCGTTCGTGTCACCACATCTGAAATACTGCTGCAAATCCTGGGACTCCTTCGATACAACCGTTGGAGGAAGCTGTTTCTGTACCTGCTGTTTGCCGCCGGTCCCCTTGGGCCGTTCCGTGGGTGGGAGCCCACCTGAGATATGGGTGCAAGGCACCCCCCCCTCCCCTCTTGGTGCACAGCATCCCTCTGCCCCACCAGCACAGCTCTGCACGCGGCCGCGCTCTGAACCAGCCTGAGGAACTGCTCCCACTTCAAAACGAGCCTGCAAAAACTTCCCAGTTTATGAGTAACTTCCATGGTTTCGTTCTAGCACATTAGATCTGTTCCCTGGTTGTGACCACGACACCCTGCACAACTGAGGAATGGAGCTGCAGTTTGGGAACAGGAGCAGCCAGAGGACGGGGAGGTATCAGCAAGACAAGCTGAAACTCCCACCAAGGTAGACAAGAAATAGCTAGCCAAGAGAGAGAGGGACCTGGAGAAGGAGTCCTTTGCAAGGGAGGGCATCCCGAGGTCTTTAGATGGGGATTTTCAATCAAACCCAAAGCTTCAGGAGCAGGGAGAACACGGACCAAGTTGCCACATCAGGGCACAGAGGCTGCTCACCCACGGAAAGCCATCCATAAAGCCCGAATGCTCTCACCTCCTTCATGAAGCAGGTCAAGGTGTTGGTTGTTTTGGTTTTTTTTTTGAAGCAGTGACATTTTTGCATTGGTTCTTACGCAAAGGTTACAGCTCAGCTGCCTTGTTTGCCTGGCCCAAGGAAACCGCAGTCCTTGCTGGGACAGAAAAAAGTCCTCGGCGGGGTAGAACCCCGTGATGGAGCTGAAAGTGAAGCTCCTTTTGCCCAATTACAAGCCGAGCCACATCCCTGAGCTTCCCTGCCTCTTCCACCAGCCATGCTGTGCTGAGCTCTCTCCAAGCAGACCCAAGGAGATGTGGTTTCCACCCAAAACAGCTTCCAGGCTCCAGCTGGGCAGGACACAAGGAAAGCACCAACCACGTATCCAGCTATATTCACCATGCATTCATAGACACATACTAATAATAGAGCCCAGAAACTGCTCCCAGGTTACTCATCTTGCACGTCCAGCCAGTCCTCATGGGTTTCCACAGGCATAGGGGAGAGGTGGGTGTCTTCCTTGATTTCATAACAGTGCTGCACGCTGATGTGTAATAAATAAAGATGAAATGGAAATAATCCAACCCATTCCTCTTTGAGCAGAGTTCAAGGAAAATATTGCAGCTAGAGACTCTAAGCAGACCCAATAAATTTGTTCCCCCGCCACATTACCCTTTTGTTATTAGGGTGTGACTACGACTGTGCAGCATCAACTTTAGGTCTTAATTAGAGATTCTTGCTGCAAGCTCAAGGGATACTTTAAAATCACATTAAAAATAGAGGAAGTTGCAGCACGCATGCAGACACGATGCAAATCTGTGAATCGGGATGGCTGAAACACGCAGCCATGGTCCTGGGATTTTTCCTTTATCTTAAGCCTTGGATTCCTCCGGTGTTGTATTATCTCCCGTGGATATTGTGCCTAGCGAGGGCAGTGGGGATTTAACACACTGCACCCAGCTGTCCTCAAATGTTTAGATCCAAAGGACTGCTTGACTTTCTTGAGTCCAAAATGGAGAAAGTGGGGCTGTGTTATTTTTAAGGAAAAGCTTTTTGCCCGGGCTACTGCTTAAGACATTATTGTCTGACTCTGCTTTCTACCCAGCGCTCGCTTCAGACGACTGAACTTGACCTATCCACCCATCATAAATTAAATTCTTTGATCTCATCTGTAACAACACAGAGCCCTAATAACAATAGATCAAACCGCGGCAGGGACAATATGCTTATTCTTTACCAACTAACTTTTAATTAGTAAACAGCGCAGGGGAAGAATCCACCTTTGCAGAACAAAAAGGGAAAGAAAAAGCATTTAGTACTTGAAAGAAATGGCTGATAAAGAGCAGAGGCATCTTTCAGAGCTCCACATCCTTGTTCTGTTCATCTGAAAAAACCACATCATCCCCAAACCATTAAAACCAGGATGAATTTCACATTGTGAGAAATTGCCGTGCAAGCAGACATCAAAAGGAGCTGGGGAGGAGGAAGTAGGTCAGGTGGGAGAGAAATAGCACGATGCCTTTTATCAACCGTTCATACAGAAACATCTTGATGACTGCCTGCCCGTATCCTTCTTTGGGCTGCCCCGGTCCCTGCAGTCCCTATGGTAATCCCGGCCGCGGCTGAGTCAGGCTGCCATTCCTCACCGGGGTGTTTGACGTTTGCAAAGCAGCCGGGGAAAAAAGCCCACATGGCTCATTGTCCTGTTTATTTTTTTGTTTGCGCAGGGTGGATTTGTTATTGCAGAGATGTTCATGGGTTCTGCTTTATAACTAACTAGCTTCAGTCGGCTCCTCATTTCCAGGTGAGCTTACCTGCTGCTTAGCAGGGTGGCTTCGTCCAGGCAAACATAAATACTTCAAATGAAGTTTCCTATCAGCAGTGGCACTTGTCAAGGCAGGGATTTTTTTGTGGCTGTGTATCTCGGGTCAATTTATGCCACTGCAGGAGCAAATTCTAAGTAAAGCTTCCTTTGCTGGAGCACCCACAACATCTCCTTCCCTGGCGCCTCACCACAGGGCGCAGCGACAGCTCGACTGGCCCCTCGGTGGGATGCCAACAGGCGTCTCTCACCTCTCCCTGCCCCACTGCTTTCACCGAACTGGCAGGTATTTTGCAGACCATAGGGTGCAGAAGGTATCAGAGGGGAAAAAGAAGCCAGACCGATGTAGACGGTGTGCTCACGCCAGGCTCCTTTCCCTCAGAAAGCAGGTTAAACCCCCAACACCACTTAATAAAACCTGCCTGACGCAGGAAGAGGACAAGCCAAACCCAACCCATACCATCTCTGTGGTGTTACCACTTCCTAAGCAAACAAGCCCCGTCTGCCGCAGACCGGGAGCAGGAAGCAAGCCCATGGATGGGGATCCCTCACCCACCCTCCCTGAGCATCAAACGCCTTGAGTTCAACCTCTGCAGTGGCCCATCGTGACAGCACTGCCCTCACCGTGGCTTTGAAAATATCACGACACCCAGCGTATTCTCAGCCAGGTTTGATGTTAAACCCAAAATCTGCTGGGCCAAGATATTGGGGTTTCATCAGCTTCATGAGTCTGGTTGCAAACAGCTACCTTAAAAAACTGCAGCAATCCCGGTTTTAAAGAACAATTCATTTTAAAAAGGAAACTCGCAAGCAGTGAATAAATAAGCAAAGCCTTTTTTTCCAGCTGGATGCCAATGGACTTGAGCTATTTTGCTAACCGGTCCTACCAAAACCCCCCACACTTTGTTTAGCATTGAAATGCAGCCCCTCTGCAAGTGCGAGGCTGCAGGGGAAGCAAAGTAAAATCTGGGTTTCAGCAGAAATTATGGCATGTGTTTCACATAGGAAAAATCTTAATAAGCAGACTGGAATTCAGTCTGGACACCAGGGCAAACACTGGGGCTTCTCTCAAACGTCAAGTGACCCTTAATGACTACAAGTGGACAAGCTGGACTCATTTTTACCTGTCAGCTGCTGATTTCCAGCACAAGAGACCCAAAGTGTGATAGCTCACGGGTTCTCCCCCTGCTACGCGTGCTGTGGGATGGGAACCAGTACCCGGGCAGGCTCCACGTACAGTTCCTGAAACATAAACCCTTACATTTCCTTTCTATGTCCTAAATGTCCACTCTCGAAGAGATATTTCATTTTTACAAGACAGATCATCCACAGGCGAATGACAGATTTCATTAGGAGGACAAAGACGACAGAATATGACCATGGCTTTTTCTTTAGATGAGTTTTCAGCTGTTCTTTTAGAAGTTAAAAAATAAACAAATATGGTGAAGTTTTTCCATTGAAGCCTCTGTGAGTGCCGACACAGGATGAAATTCTGCCCACACTGAATCAAATAACTGGCAAACAAGTCAAAGTTTGTGTGGCACACATACATACATCTAAGCCTTAGGACACAGAAAAAGACACAAATCCCTTTGCAAATTGTGCAACCACAACACCCAGGAAATAACACGAAACTAAAACCAGCAAAACCCACCCAGAGCACTGGCGGGACCCAGCCTTGGGTTTGCTCGCAACTGGGAGGATAAAAAGGGGAACTCCACCACCTCTTGGATTTTAAAACCACAGTCGCCACTTTACTTTGTGAAGTTTAGAACCACGGTCACAACTCGCAGCCATTAGTTGCTGATACAGCTGTAGCTGCCGGGCAGTTTTGAGAACCAGAGGTAGACATCTGGAAGGAGGGAGACTTGCTCCTCCTTCCGTCGCCACCGTGGATGGTGCCGAGGCCGCGCAGGAGAAGCCCATTTTGTTCTTCGGTGGAATAACAGACAGTTTTGCCACCTACCACTACTCGCTGCCTTGTCAAAGCCTTGCATATTGTGTGTGGTCCGGAGTTGGGTCATGCAACCAGCCAAAGCCCTCTCACTCCATTTCCAGTTCACATCACTCTAATAGGCCCTCAGCTGGCCCGAGAAATTCCCAAACATCTCTTTCTACAAACAAGGAATTGGGTTTCTTTTGTCTTGCAATCAGGGGAGACAAATTCTCCCCTTAACCACACTTTAATTTATTCCTTTTGGTTGTTATTGCCTCCACCTAGTGCAGCTGTCTAGACTGGGGTGGTGGTTTTTATTTTTTTTTTCCTTTTTCTTTTTAGTTCGGGATTTTTGGAAGCTGCCTTTGCTTCTTTCCGAAACAAGTTTATTTTTAGTGTCACTTTTTCCATTGGCAAGACATTATGGCCGAGAGAGAGCTGCTCTCAGAGGAACTGCTCTGCTTTCAGCATGAAAACGAAAAAAAGTCTGCCTGGAGAAGGCAGCCGAGGTAATGGTGAGATGGTCCAAGGGAACAGAGCCCCATGCACGTCAGTGAAGGTTGGCTGCTGGCGTTGCTGGCAGAGCACGCTGCCATCGGGGAGAGCGCAAGTCCCTTTCAAACCCAAACCTGCCTAACCGCGGAGGGTTATGGCATCTGCTGACATCCTCCTGGGCTACTCTCCTCCCTGGATGGAGCTCCACGTGGGAGGATGCCGACAGGACCTGCACCTGCCCAAAGCACAGCACTCTCAACTCTTCTCCTGTTGGCTTCCAAGAACAAGTAAACACTTGTCAGTGAGCCACCCGAGAGCTTTAAACCATGGGGAACCTTGCCACATGAACCTCCAACCAGCACTCAACGCTTCTCAGGTGATTTCTCAGGAATCTCCACAGACACAGCTTAAATTTTATTTTTTTTTCTTTGCTGTTTACCACCCTACAACCTCCTGGCTGCCTTCTTGCCGTGCTGACCTTGCTTACTCCTGCCCTTTCAGATCAGTATTTATCCCCCTCTTTCTCCAAAATATGGAGCCCCTTCCCGTGATTTTGCTGGTGTGTGTTTTCAGAAAGCTTCAGCTCAAAAAGGGATGGCAGAGTTCAGCCCTAAGTGAGTTCCCTCCTCAACTGCAGAGTTTAATCCCATCCCAACGGTCACCTGTTTAGGTACCACTAGTTTACCACCTTGTGAAGAGTAAAGGCGTAAAAATCCAAGATTACTTTTGCAAAGAAAGAGGAGGACTTGAAATAATTGGATAAAAATAAGACCAGTCTCTTATTTTTTCCGCGCCACTTTTCAGCACTCACAGCCCCCAGAGCAGAAGTTTCCTGGCTCCCAACATCAGCCCCACTTCGCTGTTGAGTGCGACGCAGCCCAAATACAGCAATACCAAGAGAAGGAAATAAAATAATGTATTTTAAAACAAATCCTGCAGGCTTTCAGATTGTGAGTGAAGAGGTGGGGGAGGGCATCAACACACACACACACAAAACCCCAGAATTAAGCAAGCGAGACCATTCCAGTTGAGCTGTTTCAGCCATTGTCTTACAACAACTTTAAACCCAATTGCTTCTTTTTAATGAGGTATTTTCTTCCTCTTAACCACCCAAATCTAATCCATGATGTTAGTCCAACTCAGAGAACTTAAAATCAGAACACTGGGGCCTTTCTTAATCCTCTTAACTTGCCAAAGGTTTTCTGATCATACACCTCTTCCTTCCTACTTAAGACTGGTTTTTTTCCACCACCTTTTGTCTTCTGTTTACAGCTGTGAAAAATTAGGATCCAAGCAGTAAAGTCTCTACATAACAAATGAGCATTTAGAGATGGTTTGCATGTTTCAGTGAAGGAAACCAGGCATGTTTTCTCAATTATTCAATCAAATCATATGTATCTATCTGTTTCCTGGGCTCAGATACTCAATATTTCTTGAAGGACATTCTTTAATCCACAGTCTTTCCTTCTACTGAATAACTACCTTCAAAAGATAAATCCTGTCTCATGCTATGGTCACCTCGCACCTCTCACATGATGTGGAAGGTCAATAAAGCTATTGTGGTGGCACAGGATCTCATGTGAAATGCAGGAATCCTCATCCTACACCTCTTACAGGCCCTCCTGTCTCCTGAAGCCCATCATCTCAGAAGAGGACGCAAGGCTTGACCACTGCTATGGTCTGGTCATTCCAGGGTGATAGCAGGGCCAACCGGGCTTCTCATATGAAGAAGCTGGAAAAGCTCTGATCCAACACTGACTCGTTTCACGGCTCACAACCAGAGGCATAGAAATACATTGGAAATCTACTGTGCCCCTAAACTTGCTTCTTCATCAGATGGTGGCTAGACTGAGGCAGAAGACTGACAGTATTAGGTATCTAAAGGATACACTGCTGTCAAGACCAGAGAATCATACTGGAGTGAAAATTGCACATCAAGCTCTAAGAGGAACCTGCTGTCCTTAATGAAGTTTAGCGACCAGAGAGGGCAGCAGGTGACCTCAGTGATTTTCCAAGCCTAGCCACTTCCAGATTTCCCTTAAAACTTGTGAAGCATTAGAGCTGCTGGCTGAGCACCGGCTCCTGGAGTCATTTCTTGCTGTTAGTCTCCACTGAAGAAACCAAGCATACATTAGAAACCTCTCCTATCACATCAGCACTACATGCTGCCAGCAAGGGCCGCTTTCAAGATGAACTGTGTGATAGAGAGTAGGAAGGGTGCTGAGCAATGCAAGAGCCATGAGTAATTGTCCAAGGGACAATCCCCATCATGTCCTGGTCCAAATTATGTTTAAGAACAAAAACAGCAAGAGACTTCCTTCCTGCCCCTCGCTGCATCAGCCTTCTCGGAGGTATGGGTTTTACCAAGTGGGCCACTGAGTTGAGACAAAGTAGGAGCCAAGCAAAGGGCTTGAACCAGAACATGACCTGGCACCTATCCCAAGTTCCTTTCGAGTTTGGTTAACATTCCCCACCCATCATTTTTCATGTGCGTGTGCCACATCACTTCCTGGTTCTGATTTGCCTGCTATTTGCCCCACGGGTAGGGTGTTACCCATCAAGGCTCAAAAGCCAGCAAGTAACCCCTCCTCCCCCTCCTCATAAACCCCACACCCATCTCTGAGGGATCCAAGCATCCCTAGCAGGAAGGAGTCCAAGAATTCTTTATGCACATAAGAATGTCCCCTTGCCACATCATAATCCTCTTTGCTACCAGTGCCACACACTGATGGTCTAGGTCAAACTCCAGATGTTAATAAACCTCAGTAACAACAGCTCGGAGAAAATGCAGATAATTGGTCTCATACCTACTATTAGAAGAAAAAAATCCAACAAAATACATGACAAAAGAAAATGTGCTCTAAAAAAAAAAAAATGCATCTTGGTTGCTTTTAACATTCTTTTCTAAAAGTTAATTTTAGCCCTACAGCCGGAGCTTCAAGGCAGATGCACATCTGGTGTAATCTGCCAACTTCCATGGGTCCAGCACACAGCACTGCTTTCCTCCTTTGCTGAAAGTAGCCATCTCAGATGGCTTGGGATGCAAAAACATAGAGGGTTAATTAATGGGGGGTTCCAGATGTTTGCCTGTGCTCCTTCAGCGTTGGACAGACTTGGATGACGAAAGCCCCGCTGTAGTCAGGTGCTGACTGTAAAACACTTTCCTTCCATTTCCCCCAGCATTCAGAAAGTGCTTGGGTTGCTGTGTTATAAAAGCACTAATATTTGACCTGTTGTTGCCACTGTTTCACCACCTTTGCTGCTACCGTGGGTTGCATACACGCGCTGTGCTCAGAAGACCCCAGGAGCAACAGGCAGACGACAGCGGTGTGGGATGCCAGCCGTGCTATCTGCGGGTGCACGTCTTCTCTCTCTGCATCACCACCATGACCATATATGCCCTGCAAAAAGAGTTTCCAGGCAGATGTTGAGATTTTGCCATTGGATTGGCCGGGGTTCAGAGAGGATCAGATATGGTCAAATTCTGCTGTTAGTGCAGATAATGCAAATCCTCAAAAGATAAGCCAGGTCGATTATCTGCAATGCGGAATTACACGCCAAGCAAAGGGTTTTGCATTAAATCGGGAATCAGAGTTGCATGGGCTAAACTCCCCGTTAACCCTAGCAATTGGCAACGTTATTGATCAGTGTTATTTCCCAGGGTATTTCAGCCTGCGCTCACTTCCCGTCAGGAGTGGCTCATGTTATCAGTTTGTAGGAACATGTTGCTTATCAAACTTGCTGCTCCATTGCACTTACTGTACTAACGCGCGGCATCAGGGGCCCGCCAGCTGCTCCAGCAACAACGTGGGCTGCAGAACACAAGTGAACAATTTTGGACACGTGTTCCTAAGTGGGAATCATCACAGTCAAATACCTGAAAGACAGCGTCCTCTTCACCACCGCTCTTGACTTCCACAGAGTGCAGAATAATTCTGCACAGGGAGCCTCTTCCATGCAGCGGGAGCTTCAGCGGGCACCTGAAGGCAAAGTGAACAGGTCACAGCATCACCAGCTTTGGTGATCTTCCACACTGCATCCACACAGGGATCCAGAATCGCCATTAGATATTTTAGAGATATTTTTAAAGCTCTTCAGGACAGATAACGGGGCTCTGGAGAAGTGCTTCAGCAAGTTTATTACCTGTGTCCCTTCAAGGACTGAACTTGTGAAACTTCATACACACCCTGATCCATGAGCAACACATTCACTCAGGCTTTCTCTACCTGCCACCACCTCATCCGCTGAGTTTGCATCCCTACCTCCTCACCCCAAAAGCTCTGTGTCACACAGATATACACAGCGAGCACCCAGCAGGCCATACCATGGCTAACGCTGCCCAGCTTTCACACTTGGGCTTTTGCCTGATGTCCCCTACAACGAAAACCATCCCTAGATCTCCACCTTGTGCCCTTCCACCCACCCTGCCAAACTTGCTCATTACGTGCTGGGTTTTAACAGACAAAGCTGTGAGCGGCACTTATTTATCATGCTATTTACGGGGAGGAAATTTATAAAACATGTTAAAAACTTTACAAGGAGAGCAAGTCCTTCCAAAACAACTCAGGAGCACAAACTGAGTTTTGCCAGAATTCGGTTGCTTCACGCAAGAAACATGGTGTCTGCAGGGCTTCGTACCAGTGGGAAAGGAGCAACTTGAAGATGGGGAGTGGTACTTGTCCCTAGTGCACGTACTTTGGCAATTAGAACTTTCTCCAAGCTTTATTTTTCAATTTACTGCCTGTGCGTGGCCTGCTTAGGTGAAAGAGGCTTACCCTAAAGAGGCCGGTCAGATGCCGGAGCGTGCAATAAGTTCACTTATAAGGAGAAAGGAGGCAGCTGGAGAAGAGGGGGAGAGGATGCGTGAAACCCTGAACCAGGCGGCTGTTACCCCAGCATTCTTCAAGAAATTGCCGTGGTCTGTATAATGTGGGTAGTTTGGAGCAGTTGTGTAGTAAATATTTTTCCCCAAGCACTTTTCATGCTCGAGTTTTAGGTTTTCAGAGGGGTTTTTTATTTAAAAAAAAAAAAAAAAAGTTTTTTTTGAAGGAAGATCAACGACTTAATGAAAAAAATCTGAGATGCAAGAGCAAGGCTATCGCTTCAAGAGTGCTTCCAGATTTACATAAATAACATTCCTCCTGCATAAACATCTTGGCAAAGGCAGAGCATCTAACCCCCTCCTACTCTATTGGCCTCCACTAAATTCTGCAGAATATTAAAACCCCTTGATGGTAACATGTTCTCGGCCAGAAACAAATCATTAGTTTGGATGAGGGCATCAAACTGCATCTGCTCTGTTCCCTGAAGTTCCAAGTGCAAGAGATTTAGTGGGGAGGGGAGAGGATTTCTTTGATAGAGGGATTGAGAAAAACAGCAATTGATATAATTTTAAAGCAGATACAGATAGGAGGGGATGCGTCTCTTACAGACAAAGACACATGGGAATGGTCTGGTATAATTAAAAGCGGAGATGGGCTCAAGCTGTGGAGTTTGGAGGTGGATCTGAACACTCAAGGCTTTCGGGTCAGAGCTTTTGTTCTGCCCGGTGCCATAGATCAGTTGTATCAAGAGTCAGGAAGGGGTAAATCCAGGCTCATCACCAAGCAAAAAGAAGAAAAAAAAAAAAGTCCGATGAAGAGGGAAGCCGTGAAATGCTGCAGGGGATCCTACTTGGCTGAAGAAAGCTGCAGCGAAGGAGCTGCCCTCCGCGCTCCGGGCCCTGCTCAGCCCTTGGCATGGAGCTACCAGAGCTCCGGGAGCGCTCCAACACGCGGCAATAAGGGGCTCTTGCGGGGTTCTGGCTGTTCCTGTCATTGCTAAAACTCCCTGTGAGAAGGAGCGGTACGGATGAAGCTGCTGCCAGTTTTTAATCCACCTCTAGTCTCCCTGCCCAGAAGGAATTATTCTGGGGTCAGTTCTACTCCTTCAAGAAAGCACCGCACAGCCAAAGCCACCCAAAGCAACTCCTACCCACCACGGTGATATGTGATGGATCCTACAGGAGGAGAAAATCCCTTTTACCAAGAACATTAATAAAAATTAGGGACAGTTGAAGCTCTTTTTTCTTTTCAACCCAGTCTGTGTGTCTCAGAGGTTTTTTTCCCCCTCCACAAACTCCTAGCTTTCCGCTTCCTCAGAGGTTCTTCTTTAAGCCCACAAGAACATCCTGCGTGGATCTGCAGGGACAAATGATTTCTTGAAATATACTGGTCTTAATCAAACCTAATCTTTCACGACAGGACAGAACAGCCTGGACAGCTATTAGATTTAGCACAGCTACTCTGCGCAGCGCTGTTATGTCAAAATTATGCAACCTAGGCTTTGATAGGCTTTGGGGATTTTCTCAATGGTTCCTTATGAGCCTGTTGGTGCCCCTCACATTTCAATGACCACAATATGAACATTAAATGTATTTCCTTTCCCACAGCTGGATACTGTCCCATCTGTTCTGAGACAGCCAAAGTGTCAAGTAAGCCAGGCGAGGCAGACAATTTTTCATGCAAATCTGTTGACTTTAGGATTTTTAAATATATGTCTTTTTAATAACCTACAGATTATCTCACAAAAAAACCAGGTCATTTGCAAGAGTTCCTCCAGCAGTCCTTGGCATCGTTAGCTAACATTGCAGTGTACATATATTAGTCTCAGAAGAAAACCTGGCAAAAGGACAGAAAGAAATGCCATGTATAGTCAAACTAATGGTTTAGCCTGGGATGTTGGATCTGACAGCGCTCGGTCTGGATGCCGGAGAGGGATGCACATAGCCTCCGAAACAACTGCACCCCTCCAACCGCTCTCCAGCTGTGCAGCACAGGTGGAAGGGAAAAAAAACAGATTAAAAGCATTGCACCAGCCCCAGGCAGGGGAATCGGGGTCTTGTCACAGGTGTGGGCTTCTTCCCTGGCACCTTCACCCATGCCCTCCCGTGCAAGGGTTGGGCAACAGGGGTCAACTCTTTGGATAACGCTGCACGGCGTGGGAGGCAGCAGCACCCACAGAATCAGGTCTCAAAACGATTTACACAAAGCCAAGGAAATAATCTGTTAAATCGACCAATATTACAGGTAGCCAGCTCAGTATACACGTAGAGCTCACAATTTAATTCCAAAAAACAGTGGGTCTCACAGCTCAGGACCAGCCGTTGCTCAGCACACACTGTGACTCGTTTACTCATCAGATCTCTTGGAGCAAGGTAGGGGTTAGGGGTTTGAACAAAGTTTAAACCTTGTGACTATGAAACACCGCACCACGATGACACAGAAAAGCCTTTCTCGCCTCTTGGTTTTCAAACCACCATTTAAATCCCCTTGCTTTTTAATGAGATGCTCCACAATAAAACGGACTGGGAGAAGAAGCTGGCAAAGCATCCTGTAATGAAAGCCAAAAGATGTTAATTGCCCTCCTGCCATACTTTATGAGATAAATTTGCCATCAGTTCAGGATGCAAGACCCCCACCTGGCAGGAGAGGATGCTACCAGGACGAGGTTATCCACAGTGGCTTCCAGCCTCTGGATTTTGTGCCCTTTTCCCAGCAGAGCCTGCTCTGGTTGGCACCCAGAGCACACCGGGTCTTACCTGGGGTCTGGTGAAGGACCAAACCAAGGAGAAAGACACCCACCTCAGAAGGCATGCACCTCTCGCTCCTCTAAAACACACGTGGACATTTGACTACTCCAGGCGCAGTTCATTTCTCCGTATCTGAGGGCTGATTTAACAGGGCCAGAACAACGCTGGGAAGTGTGTGCAGCCAAGGGAGCAGGACACTTCCATCCTCTGGAATAACAGGAGGAAAAGGGAGCTGTCTGCACTGAAGACCTTTAAGTCCTGCTAGCAGCCTTTCATAGGGCAGCTCTGCAATCACAGAGAAGGTGTCTGCCCTTCTAGCACCAAGATTACCATGAAAGAGGCAGCCATGGGCTATAGGAGGAGTAAGCAAGCACCACACAGTCCCAAGGCACTGTTTTAGAAAGCAGGCCATTCCCCTTTCCCTAACACATGTTTTTCCTGGGAATGGCGGGACCATGCATCTCTGGATATCTTGGGAACTTTGCCACTTCTTCAAATTCCCTCCTTTAAAAAAAATAAAATAACATACATTTTTAAAAATACGGCTTATTTTCTGCAACTCTGCTTTAAAGAGCTGAGTTTGTGAACCTAAAATGCGCGATGCAGAACAGCTGATTTCATGTAGGACTCGTTATTAGAAACAGTTCATTGCTGAGCTGCGATTTCATGAGATGCACCTCGTTTGGAGCGCAGGCATAGCCCCCCCCTCCCCGGACATATACACGGGCACAACAGCCTGGCCAAGAAGTGCGGAGTTCGCTGCCTGTAAGTGCCTGGGGCAGATCCTGACTCAGAGATTCTTCCACGTTATTTTCCATGGGAGGAAGCAAGAGTTATTTTGCAGAGGGTCTGAACCAGACTAGATGCCAGCTTCTTGCTGGTAAATACCACTTCCAACCTCACTTGCAGTCTCCAACAGATGTTTCTGCTTTTCAGAGTAATGGAAATTTTATGGACCATTTTCTCCTCCTTCTCCTGTTCCCTAGGAGGGAGCAGCAGACCCAAAATGCTCTCAGAAACACAGTGGTCTCCTCCTAAAATGCACTCCGGTAGATCAGGGAGACAGAATCAAACCAGTCAGTTGTGGATTAGGTTCATCGGGAGAACCAGACATCATCTGCAACCAGACAGCTCCAGAATGGCTTCACTTGTCCAACAGCTTTCATTACAGGAGCTCAAAGTGCCTCCTAAAGGGTGAGCTGGTGGATCCCAAGGTGGGTAGCGAGCCCAGGGGTACGCACAAAAGCAGGCCAAAAGATTTGGGAACTGCTGCATTGGTTTTATGCCCTTGTTTTCAGTTGGCATTCATTACAGTTGGGGAAACTGAGGCAGGTGGAGTCATTTGCCAGGATACGCACTGAGTCAGGGCAGAGCTGGGGCTGAATCCACACATACAAGACACTGGTGGGCTCATGGTGAGGCAGCACCTTCTCAGCGAGAGGAGACAAACCACAAACAGCACGGGACAGAGACAGGGAAAACCTCTGCCAAAGCAGACAAAGTAAGGAATGAAAGGGTCTGGTGTGCATCCTGAGAATCCGCATTTTTCCCCTCGCCAGACCCTCGTGTCTCTGGGCTCACCCAACTGCCTGCAAACACCAGCATCTCCCCAGACTGCTCAAATAAACCCTGCGTGTTGTAACGCTCCTCAAGCAAAAGCCAAACAAAAGTTGGGGAATCCCATTGACTCACACCTGGTTTAATTATTATTTTTTTAAGGGCCCAGGACTTAGTGAATGAGAATATTATCCCATGGGGATTGAGAACACAATGGAAACAGGAAACTTTTAAAAAGCATTTCTGTGGAGATATTATCTCACTGCTGTAGGACACAAGATTTACTTAATTGCAGCCAAGGAAGTTTTAGATTACGCTCTGCAATGTCTGCACGAAAGTCTCAGCTATCACGGGGAAGGCTCCTTGCATGGCTATTTCTTTTAAGATATGTGCCTTTCCCTGAACATGTTAACTGGAGGGGATTTGGTGATAATGCAAGTAGGTTCAGAATACTTCAAAGCCTTAAATTAGATTCAGGGCATCACAACCCACGATAAAGAATATAAAATTGCTTTTTTAGCAGATGACATCCTGCTTTCTCTCAGTGAAACACAAGCCTCTATTCAATGCCTTGGAGAAGTCTGAGAGGTTAACAATCCTGTTTCTGGTTCTTTTTGTGTGCATAAATATGACCAAGACAGAGGCAATGCCTCCAGGCACCTCCCCAGCAAAATCCTTCTTAATTTTCCATGCCAATAGTCCCTAGAAGGATGCAAATCCATAAGAAGCCAAATCTCTCTCCACTTAAATAAACTTATAACAGTAAGTCTGCAATCCTTTTATGTGACACACATCATGATTTTCAAAGATGGTCTAACTCCCCATTATCTATGCTTGATCAAGTCCACTTACTGAAAATGGCTGTCCTTCTGAGTACTTCATTTTCTGCAGGGTCACCTGGTACTTGAGTCTTTAACAGCACTTGAAGCTAATCCACTCCCCACC
>VXBO01014145.1:385871-436640 GCA_013400135.1 Rhinoptilus africanus
AGAAAATAGAGTAGAATATTCAGCAGTTTTATACAGCCCTAGATGAGACCAATTTAATCCTGATTGGCATCCAAGAATCCAGGTTCCTCACACTGCAGGAATGATGGAAACTGATTCACTGCAGGTTTGTGTCTTCTATCCCAGATTTTTCCGCCTTACACTTCATATTCCTGCTCCCGTTGCCTCTGGTGTTCTTGGACAGCGTGGCTGTGTCACTACAGCTTGCACAGTGCTGCGTGCGAACCCACCACCTCCAGCATCCCGAGCTGATTGGCATTCGATGGTTGAGGTGACCATCTGTGACCACTCAAGCTCCTCCAACCTTGTCCGTGAAGGAAATGCTACAGCTGGGTCCGCATTATTCACTCACTTGCCAGTACTGAAATCTGCTAAGGACATTTAATCTTTGGGACCTCCATCCCTTTCTTATGTTGTTGAACTGGGTTAGTGGGAACTGATTCTAACACTGAAAGATACCAACTCCAGCCTTTGGAGCCAAGGCATACTGATAACTGAACAACCCCAAACTAAGCAACACAGCTTCCTTGGATTTCTGCTCATTTAGGAAGGACGCGACATTATCGAAACAGCAACGAGATGACAGGTTCAACAGCACAAACCCCATGCACACATAGGTTGCGTATTACTTTTCATATACAATGGGCCAATAGAGCACAAGCATAAACTCCCAAAAGCCTGCAGGTTGTGCCCAAAGAGTTGTTCCACACCTCTAAACACAATGATTTAGAAATTAGAACTTAAAACCCCCAAACCTCTAAGTTACAAGAGAGAAAGTAAAGAGATGTTTGTGTTTACTTTGTTTTGAAGAAGAAAGCAAAGCTTAGCGTTTGTATCCAGTGAGTGTTTCTGGATCTATTATTACATCTGTTCTACCAGATTTCCCTGCAACAGTTCCTCTTATTTCCCCAGAACAATAAAAACCATGAACTGGATGCCAAGTGGCGAGTGTCCCATGACCTTCTCCAGCTACTAAGCTGCAAGCTACTGAGAGGTTTCGACAGCTACTATGAGATGATGCAACCAATTATTTCCATGTGCTAACTTTCAAGGTATCAACAGAAGAACCATCTTTCAAGCAAAATAAGAAGAGCAAATAAGGATTATTTTTTTCAGCCTCATTACTTCTTTCCTGATGCTGGAACAGCAAGCTGAAGTGTTTCTACATCATCTTCTGTAAACTTCTGTGTCTTTTAGCGTACCCTCACACCACAGGGAGGCTTTCATGCTCCCACAGAGGACACAGAGACCTTAAAGCATTGCCAGGGTTATCTAGCAGGGGTTATCCAAGCACTGCAGTGGCTATCCACATGTTCTGCTGTGTCCAAAAAGGCATCCTTCCCAAAGGCTGGAGCTCTGAGATCACCAGATCTCACCACTGGTAGTTCTGCTTCTGAGCAGCCCTTTAAATAAATTTCTGAACAGCCAGAGAAGAGTTTCACTTTTATTTTTTTTCTAGGACACAGTCCAGAAGGTTGATTCCTTGAATAACACTTCTGCACGCTGTTGACTTTCACTGGCGTTACAACTGAGCCCCACATTCATTTCAAGCTCATCTAAGTGCTGCCTGCTGACAACTGTGGTTGATCCTGGCCTCACGTGCTTCCTTCCTTCCTCCCTTCAGCCAGCACCAGATCTCACACAGTTAGTAGGAAAAAAAAAAAAAAAATTTTTTAAATAAGAATCAGCCCTAGTGCGTCCCAACCTTCTGATGCCCACATGGGTTTTAGTGCTGGCAAGAGAGAGCAGGAGGAAAACCATGACTGGGATGAAGAGGGAAAGTGAAACCTTTCCTTTTGGCAGCACCTTGCCTTTTTATCAACTTGAGCTGCTCAAAAAATACCACCTGAGGGACTGAAGTCACTGCCTGCTTTTTGCAAAGTCAACCTTCTGCAAAGCTATGCAAGCAAGAAAGGAGTTTGAATGGAGATGTAAGCAGCAAGTTCATTTTTCCAAGCCTCAAAATAAACAAAACATTGCTTATTTTTCGTCACGCTCCAAACTAAGGTTCAAAAAGCATCCTCTTCCACCCAGTTAATCCATCCTTGCTGATAACATGAGGAGACATGTCCTCCAGGAGAGGCTTTCCTCAAATTGGCACACACAGACATTTTAATAATATTTTTTTTTTTTTCTTTCTTTCTTTCTTATCAACTAAATCAGAAATCCTGGGCATTCCTATGGTGACCTGAGCAGCTTTTCTGCCCTGGCTTACGGTTGCATGGCTTCTGCCAAAATTCCCAGTGACTTTAGACCAGAAAGAAGACACAAAGCTCTTTCCCCTCACCGCTGACTACCACTGACCAAAAGTTACCGGCTTATTTAGCAACGAGAAAACCGATTCTCACAATTTCAGTGGATAACAATCCTTTTCAGTTGCTGCACCAACATCACACAAGGCCCCTCTTAAAAACAAAGGGCTTTCTATAATACCGATCCCTGAAACACCTCAACACTTGAGCAAGCAACACCAGAACTATTGTTAATATAATCTTCAGTTAGTGCCACAATCACAAGTGGTAATGAAAAGTATCAGAGTAGCTGTTCGTCTGTAAGTCATATGTATTTTTCCAAAATAAATGAAGCGTACTCTGCTCTCTGCCGCTCAGCTTCCCCTGCCACAAACCCCCCAACCAACCTCACGCAGGGAAGAACAAGCCATAATGCAGAACAAAACCAAAATAAAATTGAAACCCGATAAGGCCACATTCTCAGGGAGAAGCCATGTGTGAGATATTTTTGCTTAATTATTTCAAGAAATGTATGGCCCCTTGGCTGTCACCAAGGTTGGCCTTGTCAGGCTAATATCACGACAAGCTATTGCGCAGGCAACGGCTGGATACTTCGACTATTTGAGACCCAGCTGATCATCTCACGTTTCATATTCTTTTCCCAACTTTTATGCTAAAATAGAGCCCTTACTGTTTTGTACTGAGCCCTTTTTCGGCTCTTACAGGTGTTAGAGAGATGTCCGGTTGCAGAGATGCAAGACGACGTCGGTTTGCAGGCACACACTCACATTGCTGCTCTGGCTGGTTCAAAAGCGAGTTTTCCCTAACACTTTTCAGTCCCACCAGGCCGAAGGCAAACGCCGTTTGAAGTCTGATGGCAGCTACATAGTGATTGTAGATTATGGCTAAAGAAATAACTCAGCAGGAGGGCATTCCTGTGCCCGGGTTTCGGCCGGTCACGCCTCAGTGCCTTGTACATCTGGTTGAGAAGACAGGTGCTTTCAGCCCTAAATTATACAGGATATTGAAAAAGCACCCACTGATGATATTAGACAGGGAGCTGTTTGCTTTCCAAATAGATCATCTTTGAGCTGAACTAGGTTTTAATATCCAGAGGGAATAATGACATAATTTTTTTTCCCCTCTGCTACACAGTGGAGTACATAATAGACGCTGTTTAATTAACCTGCTGAATGCTTGAACTCTGCTTCCACGATAGCTCCAGTGCTCATCCTACGGAGCAGGCAAAGGAGAGCAGAGCTGAAACACGCCAGAACACCTTACTGCATGGAAAGTCTCCAAGTACCCAACTTTATAAATGCACTAGCAATGGCAAAAAAAAACCCCCAACCATCACAAGTCTGAGCGCATTAATGAGCGTTAATGTTTCTAAGTGAAGCAAATTAGAAAGGTAAGGGGTTGGGGAAAACACGCCACTACTGAATAAAACAGCAAAAGAGACTTTATCATTAAGTGAGAGTTTGCCATTCGTGCACTTGCATTAACAGCAAAGAGCACTTACCTCCTGGCGAGTCGGGCAAGTCGCGTCACCTGGAGATCTGATGCTTGGGATTCAAAAGCCAAGTTAAAATCATAGAACCATGAGAATCACAGAATTGCCCAGCCTGGAAGGGACCTTTTCAGATCATCTGCTCTAACCAACAACCTAACTCTGCCAAAAGCCATCTCTAAACCATATCTCTAAGCACTATGTCTCCCCGTCTTCTAAATACCTGCAGGGATGGTGCCTCAGCCACTTCCCTGGGCAGCCTGTTCCAAGGCTTGACAACCCTTTCAGCACAAACATTTTTCCTAATATCCAATCTAAACCTTCCCTGGGGCAACTTGAGGCCATTTGCTCTTCTCCCATCGCCTGTTCCTTGGGAGAAGAGATGGACCTCCCTGGCTACTCCCTCCTTTCAGGCAGTTGCAGAGAGCGAGAAGGTCTCCCCTCAGCCCCCTTCTCTCCAGGCTGAACCCCCACAGCTCCCTCAGCCGCTCCTCCTCACACTTGTGCTCCAGAGCCCTCACCAGCTCCGTTGCCCATCTCTGGACACGCTCCAGCCCCTCAGTGACCCTCCTGTAGTGAGGGGCCCAAAACTGGACACAATATTCGAGGTGGAGCCTCACCAGTGCCGAGTACAGGGGGACAATCACTGCCCTGCTCCTACTCACCACCCTGTTCCTGATACAGGGATGCGTCAGCACGGCTTTAGAGCTTTAAAACCCATCCAGGAACACAGTTGCTCTGCAGCAGCACAGGAAGATGATTGCTCGGAAGGACTGCTGAAAGCCAACCTAACAACACTAAAAACGCCTTAAACAAAGTTTAGTTTCCAGCCACTGCTCCAGTCCGTAGCTGCTTGAATGGCAGAAGGGAGCAGAACAGGGCAGCTGGGGCAGAAACCCCTCTATGCACAGGAGCACACCCATAAACTGGATTTCAGCACATAGATTTCATCTCCAGCAGCAAGGGGATGTTATCAGGTACAGCAGTACCAGCACAGAGATGCCAGCACTGCACTTTCTATTCTGGTAACAGAGAGTGTGAGGTGATACTTTATGGTTTTTATTTTCTTGGCTCTCATGGTGTCACCGTCATGATAACTGCCCAAACTTCTGGGTGAAGCCACACAAACTCTAGTCTCTAGTACATACAGAAGCAGGATAAAGAAAGGCATGCTCAGCTCTCTTCATAAATAGGCAAAACCCACCACAATAAATACTCATTTAAGCCTTATCCCATGACAAAACGTAACTGCAAGGCGACAGCCTGAATTAGGGAAAATATGCATGAAAACTAGAAATATGGCATCTACTAAGCTGGCAAACAAAGCCATTTCAGGGTAGAAATCTGAGCTTAATTAGGAAAGAATAAAAACAGTAGTTTGGGTATTTTCCCACTCTTATAATCACTGTAGACTTTATCATGACTTTACACTTTAGAGGTAACCGTTTGCATTGAAGTCAAAAGGTGGCCAAGGTTAAAGCCATGAAACTGCCCAAAGATGCTGCAGATAGAAAGAGAGTGACAATACATCTTTACTGCTGCATCTTTTTCACGATAAGTCATAACACTACATACCTGCACTTTTTAGAAGGGTATGATAACATAAGCTATATGACAAAAAACCTCCCAAATTTCTATTAGAACAATAAAAGGACACAACCATTGCGTTGCCAGAAGCGATGCCCCAACTCCCTGCTCTACTGCCAGGCTAAGGTCGATACCAGACCTGAGCAGCGCAATGCGGGCATAAATCACATTATAGCAAGTAAGGAGAAGCTGCACGGGGTGACAGCAAGGATGAGATCCCACAAGCGAAAACTGAAAAAATGAGCACAGAAATCTGACAGCACTTTTAAGATGGAGAAACATAAAAGCAGAACGAAACTTCAGATGGTACAAAGATCCAACCTCAGGAAAAAAAAAAAAAGAGAGACCCAGAGCTATGCTCTCTGCGAAAGCTTATTCCAGGCAGTCCATTTTGGGGAGGAAGGATGCCTTGGCGAAGGGAAGCGGGGAAGTCTGCAGTGTTTACAAACTGTATGCGAAGAGGGAGCTTGGAAGCGGAGCGGTGCGGAATGTCCCTCGAGGAAAGGGAGGAGGGGGGCGAAAATGAAGAAATTTGGTAAGTTAACTTCCTGGAATAATGTTTTTTTTAATCTTTCTTAATAAGGCATAGATTATGCCTTGTAAAATGCGAAAATAAGGCTTCTGACAGTAAAAGGGATATGAATACCAAACTCACTCTTCTTACGAAGCGCTTGCTACGGCAGCTACATAGCAGCTGCCTGTATAGCTGCACGCACTTGAACACAAAGCCAAACACAGCTGCCCTGGGTAAAAACTGCATCCTGTGTTGTATTTTCAAACCAAACATTTGAAGAGGTCACAGTTTTGTGGATGTATTTCATTTCCTTTGCACCATAGTAGCGATACAGGCATTTCCAACCAAAGGAAAAAAAAATAAATCAGTCTGATACTTGTGTTTTGTGAAAACCGGGTCCCTGGTTTCATGCAGGAGTGGGCTATATTGCTCATCCCATGGGATTATATAAAGATAATAAATGAACTTGTAGTTAATCAAAGAGCAAAAGGATCTATCAACTAACAAGACCAAAGCTTAGCAACTGGGGTAACCAACTCAAAGTTTAAGCAGCTCATTCAGCTCTGCCTCCGTTAGAGCATCCTTGAGGTGAGACCTCAAAAGGTCAGGGGCAAAAGGAATATCCTCCATTATATACTGGAAAATTTAAGATGTCCAGTAGTCAGTCTGTTCCCTCTCCAATGTAAGGTCTAAATTTCTTCTGTGCTGAAGCTGCCTGCCACTGCTGTTATCTTGCTACTAGGAGCTGGAGTAGGGATATGATAGTTACCTTTTTTTTCCCCCCCCGAGACTTCGTCATCCCTTAAGTTGGGACTTTCAAACATTCTTAAGTCACATAAATATTCCCCTTAAAATGTTTACCCAAGATGAAGATTGATCAGTTCTTTCTTCACTCCAAGGTCTCTTTAAGCTACATACGCTCTCGTCCACCACTATGCTGCCAGCTCAAGTGGCCATCCAGAAGCTGGAGGACACCCAGGCACTTAACGTTCCAAGCTTTGCTCCTTTGTTACATGTCCTTTCCTTGTTTATATCGCATAAGATGAATTTCCACCCCAACGTACATTTAGCTTGTTCATGAGAAACTGCTCCAGTCTGCCTGAATTTCCTCGCAGAAGTGCGGAGGTCCTGCCCTCCCGTACGGCCCGCTGAACTGCGAGGGCTTAGAGGTTCAATTACCCGAACCCTTCCCATTAAACTCGAACTGAATCAAAACAAAACACCCCGCTGGAACAGAAGCAGTAGTGCTTGAAGGAGCAGATGGAGCCCCTGGATCCCAGAAAATATCTTAACCTAGCAATTTTAGTGGCTGACTGTATCTGACGGTGGAAAAAACAAACACAGAAGGCCAGGCATATTCATCACCAGAAGAGCCTGTCCCCGGTAGCTGCTCATGGGTGCAGGGAAAACCCCTGTATTCCTTCTCTACTTTCCATCCAAGTATGTTGTTCACTGGTCATCTGAATGGCAGCCAGCTTCCAAAAAGAGCTACTAAAGCCACCTCCAGTGAGCCCCGCTTCTCCCCCTGTCCCGTGAGCTGTGCCACTGGTTTCTGGCTCAGAGCACCTCCTCTATCCCACTGCTGGAATTCCCTGCTCCACTCTGGTTGCTATTAATTTGGCAGCCCATTCCTTCAGTATTGATGTGCTCTTACCAAATAGAGAGAAAAGCTCAAGTCTTGGCCTTTCCCATCCTCAGTCACTGAGGATGAGACACTGTGAATGGTCCACGTTCATAACTGGCTCCTAAGGGTGAACCCAAAGGCATCAACAGTGCAAAACCCTTCAGGGTATTCAAAACTAGAACCTACTGTGAAGTGTTGCAAAAATTTATGATACTGTGAATTAAATCTGCCTTTGTACCACAACGGTAACACAGGCAGAGTAACGCACATGGAGAAAACCACTACGGATGCCACTAACCAAGTCAGCTATTGCCACTAAGAAAAGAAGTCTTGCCATGATCATGAGTAATACTTCAAAATATTTTCAACAGCTGTCACAAATGCAGAGAGAAGAGAGAAGCCAGCAAAATAAGTGATGCTGTTCTGCTTTGTAAATCCACAGCTCACCCATGCCCCGAGCATGGCATTCAGCTCTAGAATCGCCCTTCCCCACACCCCAGGAGTTTGTACTAAAACCAGAAAAGTGATAAAGAACAGGCTACGTGCAAAGAGAAGAGTATGTGAATGACGACTGGAACTGGAAGTGAAGCCTGAAGGCAGCTCAACACATGAATTAAAATGGAAAAGATGAAGAAAGAATTTGGGTTTTTTTCCTCATAACATGAAAAAGATAGGGGAAAACCAATGAAATAATCAGGCAGAAAAGGAAAGTATGTTTTCCTGAACAGCAGTCATTTGGTTGTGGTACTCATTGTCATGGAATGTTTTGATGCCAGATTATAAGGAGGTTTGAAAAGAGTAGTGGAAGCAAGGCCTTCAACAGGAGTGACCCAGGTGTGTCTGCTCATGAGAACCCTTATGTCGGTGCTAGAGCAGTTCCTCCATCCTTCCCCCACAAAGTACCAAACCTTGCTGTGTATTTTCCTTACATTTATCACCAGTGAAGTAGATAGAAAAATTCCCTGTCCCATTTTCGCTTCATTTTAATCTTGAAATCAAGCAACTGGCAAGTAAAATCCCTCTTGGGTTTTCATGTTATAATATCCAGAAATTCTCTTCCTACCTCCCAGCATTGACCCTGGGCCTCTCTCCACGTGTTAGAGCTGAACATAGACAACAGACTCAGCAGAAGGTAACTGAAATGAGTAGCGACAGGACGAACTAGAGCAGGGCAGGTTTGGATTAGATTTAGAAGAAGTTCTTTACCCTGAGGGTGGTGAGACACTGGCCCAGGTTGCCCAGAGAGGGGGTGGAGGCCCCATCCCTGGAGACATCCAAGGTCAGGCTGGATGAGGCTCTGAGCAACCTGATCTAGGTAAAGATGTCCCTGCTCCCTGCAGGGGGGTTGGACTGGATGGCCTTTAGAGGTCCCTTCCAACCCAACACATTCTGTGATTCTGTGAGTAACCAGAAATCATCTTCCTTGCTATGCAAAATGCAGGAGCTGCCCTTCCTAAAAGCTCAGCAACGCAGTTGTCTTCCAAACCACTTGTCAGACATGCAAGCTGTCTACTCTTTGCTAATCTTCCCCTCCCTTATGGCATTTTTGGGTGTTTTAATACTTCCAATTCACGAGTCCTCCTATAGAGGAAAAAACCCCTGACCATTCTCGTATTTGACGGTAACACAGCTCAGATAATGCTCTCCACTCCCAAAGTGACAAAGGTTAAACCGCTTAATGACCCCATGTTAAATTTTTCCCACATCTTGACCGTAGCTCTCAGTCCCCCTCACTTTCCTTGCCTGTAATCCTTACTGCTGCCTACAGAAAGTTACCAGAAATCTTGACCTTGAGTCATATCTTGCTGTTACTCATCCTTAATCACGTTACACCTGGACTACTGAAATATCTGTTTAAAATATTCCAGGAACTCTCCAGCTCAGTCAAGCAGCCGGGGTCTGTAACGCTTTGGCTAGAAACATCTAATTTTCCAGGAAATGGATGATATCATCCCATTATCTGTCAGCTGCGCTGCACTGCCCATCACCCCGAGCTTCACAGCTCTCTGCTGATTTACTCTCACCCACCCACTTGACTCCAACATGAGCAGA
The DNA here is from genome assembly GCA_013400135.1 of Rhinoptilus africanus. NCBI lineage: Eukaryota > Metazoa > Chordata > Aves > Charadriiformes > Glareolidae > Rhinoptilus > Rhinoptilus africanus. The sequence continues at coordinate 395,408 of VXBO01014145.1, forward strand.
CGCAAGAAGTTACGACACTTTGGATAAAATCCCGCCATTTTCAAGTATTTAGATGAAACCATCAAAATGTACCCCTACAGATTATCTTTGCTTTCCTCGGAGCAGAGGAAGGGAGAGCATTGACCTCCTTCAGGACTCTGGAAAGGCAGTGGTTCCCCAAGGTGTTTTTTTTTTTTTTTGATTGAGCAAATCTATCCACATTAGAATTTCAACGGATTAATTGCAATGCAAGCTTATTGCATGAACAGCTGCTGGTCATAGTCACAGTTCTGCTGAGCTAACTTCAGGCAAGGTTTCGGGAGAAAAGTAGTAATTTGGGGAGTTTTTCTTCCCCTCAGAACTACTTAAGCTAAATTAATAGAAGGAATTGCTCTCCCTACAAATCTTGCCTTGCGTAAATGCTCCGGAGGTCATGACTGTGACCCTACTGCACCAAACACGGTCCAGTGCTTCTACAGCGAGACCTGGGAGATGCAATGAGAACCCTGTAACACCCTTCGCGGATGTCTCTCAGTGACGGGGCATTTTGCAAATCTCACTTTTTGACCCCACCACGGCCTGGACAGTGAGTAGCTGATACAAGTCACAGGCGTTTTCCAGTACTCAAACTCTCCGCAGGGCTGATGCATCCAAGAAGTTTCTGCCAAGAAGGGCTTTGCAAAGGCACATCTCGCTTCCGAAAATCCAGTTGTGAGAAAGGCAAGGACAGAGGAACAGATCAGCGAGAGCAGGAAATGGGTTTCCAACTTCTTACTTCACCGTGTTTTGGTTTTTTGGGAATAACTGACTAAATAGAGTTTATGCATACTAAATTCAGGACAACTAAAACACAGTGTTACTCACGAGAAAGCCAAATGTTCTGGGCTTTCTTTACCTAGTAATAACAGCAGCATCTGGATTCTTGCAAATACACAAAATGACAGGGAATAGTGGGGAAGCCTGTACATTTTTTTTTTAGTGTGTGGAAAAAATTCCACTTCTGCACAAGTGTGCGTGCAGAGAAAAGCACACCCTTTGATTAGGGCAAGAAAGCATTGCATGCCCAGGAATCGGAAGAGCTCCTGAACTCTGGTTTTAGCAGGATCAGAGATTAAAATAAAATACAGCAGAACGTCACCGGAGTGATGAGAAAAACGGAAGTGTCACCAGGCAACCGAATTGGGTCAGCGGGGCTGACGCACCTACCCCACTGCCATCCGCCCAGAGAGGCTCCACCGGACAGGAGGAAAGTCTTGGGAAAGCCTCGGGGAAGGAGCGGAACGGGATAATTAATTCAAAACCATACACTGCGAGCGCAGAGTGATCAAGCGTACCGAGTGAGATCAGTCGGTAACGCAGCCCCTGACAGCTGACCACACGGATCAGAAACATCTCCAGCGCACAGCTACACGTGGCAATGGGATTACAGGAGGGCTTCCTTAAACGTCCCGTTTCAGATGACCACACAACAACCACCGACGAATAGCAGACTATCACCGCACCTACAGCTCACGTTAGGACAATTTACTCAGCAGCTGTTTTAAGGAGAGCTTCTTTAAATCATTATTTATGGGTGTACTGTATCCTTCAGGTTTTTTTATTTCACCCTTTTGGAACAAATTCCTTATTTATGCTCCTACTGTCCACAGCTTATCTGGAAAGCTCCCCTGCCACCCGAAGCCAGCTGGTGTGACTGTGAGCAAAGCATAATGACTCCTACTCTGGATCAGCTTTTACAGTCCCACCCTGGAGGTCTTTCTCCTTTATCTCCAACTCTTCCTTACTTCTTTTCAACATCTGGGTAGCTCTCCTGAGGCCCCAGAAATACGTGCACACTATACATCCTGTTTCTCCACCCCCCGTGACATAGTGTAATGAATACAGAAAACACATGCTCGAGTATAATTTGTTATCTCACGCAGAGCCATTAGCATCAGCTTCCTTCCCTAGATGCAGTCAAGTCCAGCTCATAGACAAGTTTTCCAGGTTGCACATGCCACATGTCTCCTTGCTCCTTCTCTCCCTCTCCTCCCATTAGGGACTATCCTTCCTGCTTATCAAGCTCAAGTGAAAACAGCCAAACTTAGGAGATCTCTTGAGATACTGATCTGCCGACCCAATAATGCAAAGCAGCTTATTAGAGTCATTTGAACAACTCAAAAGCTGCATAAAACCAACACAGATTTCACTCATTCCCCCAGCACTACAGCACCTTGTGATTCCCAGTAATAAAAAGGTAATAGCACTGATGGGTCATAGTTTGGAAGCTCTCCGGCCTGTCTCAGCTGAGGAACGGAGGGATTACCCGGGCCTCTCATAGCTCACAGCAGGCACTGCCAGCATGAGGGATGGGGGAGAAGGATGGAAATCACCTACTCTGCAAACTCAAGGGACGGCTTCACTGTGAACCCAACAGGTTCTTACACTCTACACAAGGAGATTGAGCTTTGACGCGCTGGTCACCATGCTTCCTGTCTTGGTTTTTTTTTTTTTTTGCCAGAAGCTACAAAAAACTGTTAATCTCTTCCAGTTCCAGCTAGAGTGGCTGGCTCTCTCACACAGGCAGAATAGGCTCAATGTTTCCAGCTCCTGAGGTCACCAGATCAAGACAGCGGCTGATGCAGACAACAATGCAAGAGTTTCCAAAGCTGGACCATGTTTTGGCTCTTGTAAGTCGGGAAGGCTCTTTCCATGTTGTGAATAAAACCAATTCAGGCAAGCTCCTGGTGAAATCGGAGTGGCTGGTAACATCTTGCTTCTCTCTGGTCCCAGACCCAAGTCAGAAGCCCACACTGGCAATGAGAAGACCCACTGACTGCACCAGGCTTTGGCATAGAGCCTCAGCACAAAGAACTGACGGGGATGAAGTTTTGGAAGCACGGAGGTAGCTGACAGATGACAGAAGATGACAAAGCACTTCCAGCATTTGCACACAAATGCTATTTACTTGCTTATTGCTTCATTTGCTGCTCATAAGCCTTTTTAACACACCCTTTAATTCTGTTATTACAAAAAGAGTGGATGCAAATAATTGCCTGAAGTGAACTCGGGCAGGGAACAATCCATTAACCACTGTGCCTACATTTGAAAAGAAGCGTTAGAAACCCTCAGTAAGAAACGGTGGTTTGAGAGGAAAACCCTTAGGATTCAAGCAACTGTTGTAAATACATGGCCTTGAATTACAGGAGCCGGAAGGCATAATTCAGAATGCAAACATTCAAATTAGAACAGACTGCTAATTAAGAGCAGGCTTCATTACAGAGATTGTACATCTTTAAAGATTCTTACTAGACACGCACATTTTCATCCCCGTGCACAAACTGGCGAGCTACAGTAAAATATTCCCAGCCTGAACCCATTCGTTTCTTGTCCTTCCTGACCCTAAAGGCCACTACACATCTTGTCTGTTTAGTCTAGAAAATTCAGGGTCAGCCTTTGTGGGGGAGCCATGAGAAAGGAACCACCGTGGCAGGGCCAAATGACACCGTGCCCTGTCCCCAGGACGGACGAGGACCGCGCGGGCGGCTGCCAGCACCCATTCCCAGGCCTCCACAGGGCTCCTCGTCGTATTTAACAGTAGGAGAGCTGCAAAAACAACCCGCTCAAAAAAAATGCCAAAAGCGACCCTGTCGAAAGATTATCTGCAAAATCTCCCCCACTCCCTGCATTTTTTAAATGAAAAAAGTATTTTCAGTCATAGAAATGTCAGTTTTTTGGCCAAATAAACAAGCTACTGAGACTGAGTGTTGAGTCTCATGGAGGCAGACTAGTATATAATTAGGGACAAGTACAGAAATGGCTTGTCAGATTTTAACCCTTGAGAAATAAACTCAAATGTTGATGTAAGAAAAAAGTATTTCTCAATATACTCCTATTACTCCCATTATTTGCCTTCCTATTGCCACCTGTTATTTTGAGAACTGTTTAAATACAAGACACACATCACCCAGTGTTATATAAAGCAGACCTATTATAGATGACATTATTTCTCTACTCCTAAAAATGTCTTTTAAAAACATACAGTTAGACGAGTGTACAGAAATTTGATGTACTAAAATAACTTGACAGCCTGAACTCGTAGAGATTTTTCCGAACTTCAGAGAATTTCCTTGCTGTTGAACATTGGGTCTCAGACCTCTGTAACTCATGTCCAAAACCAAGTAGACAACTTTTATAGACACATTAGGTTGCTCTTTAAAACTCATCTTTCAAGACAAGACAATCAATTGAAAGGGAAAAAAGTCGTATTCACACAGACACGCCTATTGTATATTCCCAACTTTAAGGAATTGTATATTCCTAGCTTTAAAACCACTGCTCTTGTTTTCAGCGCCACACACCTTTTTCACGTCATGCTGAGAACAGAGAACCACCATTTTGCTCCTGAAACACACACAGCACGGGAGGGAGAACAGAGACATTTTCATCTCTGTATCTGTTGGAGACTTTTGTTCTTCCGAGTTAGGCTGTACCAAAGGAAAAAAAAAAAGTCTTTCTTCTGAGTACGTATGATCACCATTCAACACACTATCAATAATGAAGGCCGATTGTACGCATTCTTACTTAGAAGAACATCACAAATTTTGTAAAGGCACAGGGAAATAAGTCATTGTATCCAGCCAGTTCCTTCTTCTCTCACCTCCAAATAAAGTACAGCAGATTTCTGCTGGCATTTTTTTTTTTTTTTAATTAGCTAACAGTAATTTTTCCTTGTATGGTGGAGATTCTTACTATTACAGCTCTTGAGGACTCAGATCACACAGCATCCCCCCAAGAATGAATAAGGGTCTCATTTTCCATCTGCGATATGGCACAAGAGCCAAGGGCGAGCACTGACACTGGAGCATTTGGACTGGGAGTTTCACTTTTGCCTTCTGCTCGTCAAAGGACCGCTGTTGAAAGCCTCCAAATAAAACTTTATAAAAGCGGCTTTTCAAGGTTCAATAGAAATTCAAATTAACTTATTTCTTTTGTGATGGGTTTCTGAGTCAACTTTTCCAAGGGAGGGGAGAGGAAATATAATCAGAAAAGGAGGTTATTCCTATTCTAAAAGAGGGAGCAGATCTACACGAGTCATCCTTTAGCTTGTCATCTTCCTGACCGCGCTATTGTGAAAAGCCCACAAGCAGAAACTGCAACAAACATCAGTGAAACACTGTGTTCTTTATACCATTAAGTCCTTCACTGAGGAGGAAGGGAAAACCTAGCATCTTTCAACCCTGCCTTGTTACTCACACCATGCCTTCTGGAAAGGGCAGCACAAAAAACGTTATGCAAAACCAACTAATTCCTGGTAGCTTAGGAAGAAGTACCCATTATAAGGCAGAAAACTTTCATTTCAGTGTCTCCTTGTTGACTGAGCTGACAAAACCTGAAAGAATCTGCCACAAGGCTCCAGCTGTCCTATGGTGAGAGGAACATTACGTGGAGCATCATTCTCCCCCCTCCCATGAACTTCTTCACCGGAGCACACCGTAGCTCCCATGACCAGAACGTTGGATGCAAGGGGACATGGGTGGTGGGCTTGAGGGAAGGTTGTACCTAATCCTGGGTCCTACCAACATGCCAATAGGCATCGAGGCTGGGTGAAGTCACAACCTACAAAATTCATTGGTGCCCCTCTGCCACAGGTAACAAAATGCTGGTCTGCACTGAAACTGGGGTTACTTGGGCAGTTTTTGAACTCTTCCCTTTAAGACACATTTTTTGGGAATCTGCCTATCAGGGAGCTAGCTATCATCACACCAGATACGGGAAAAGTCCAGTGCTTTCTAGGGAAAGTTTAAAAACAAAACCCCCTCTCTCTCAATAACTGAAAGGCAGGCTGATTTGAATTTCTAGTCTGCGCATTTCCTTTACTTTCCATCTAAAAGAAAGAGTATTTAGATGCAAGGGCGTCAAGCGATATGAATCATCTTTAAAGTATTCAGTTTAATTAGACAAGGATAAAGAGGTTTAAACAATGTCACTGAAATCTAACTCTCTGTATTAACCTCTGTCATAAAGCAGAAGAGTGAAATCAGTAAGAGTGAAAAAGTGATGGTTTAGCTAAGCTTATTTGTTACAGCCACTGCTCTTGAACAAAGTGATTTTTATGGCCATGAACCTCCGTAAGAGCAGAAGTCAAGGTCACGATAGCAATACATCATTCTGGGGGAAGAACTGTACTGTAACCTCACATCTGTGCACTGCGGGAATAAAAGGCAGCTGTGAGTAGCTACTTCCAGAATAAATCCTACTTAAAAACCATGATGTATCTATGCTGCTGTATGTTCTGGTAAGACAGATGAGTCAAGGGAACTTCACCGAGCGTCAGCTTATCTCCTGTCTTTACAAGAGATCACACTACAGAGAACAACAGCAACTTGTGGAGCTGTACCCAGACTTCATTTACTCTCTATAATAAAAATCTAAGCTTCTTAATAGTATACAAAAGAGTTAAATTCAAAGGGTTTTTTTGTTGCAGAATAGCTGACTTTGCTGATACTATATGTGGGAAAAAGACATGGGAGAGGACACAGATGAGGACAGGAAACAAGAGAGATGAAGCTTCAAAACCAAGCTATGCATTTTCTTCTGGGTGGACAGAAAGAAAGATAGCACTTAAATGCTATTTCAATCCAAGATCAGCACAGCTTTATGCGTCAACAAGAGCGTTTCCTCCAGCCCCAGCTCTGAGTATGGCTCTTATGCAAGGAAATATTTTAGGGGTGAGCAATTAGAGCAACCTCCAAGATCTCTGGCTACAGGGACACTTTCCTTGGAGCACCTGATGTTCTCTTGACCTAGCAGATAGGGTGAAGGAGGGAAAAAACACCAATCAAATGCCCAAAACCAAAGTCCATACGTTTCTAATGTTCTTCTCTGGGCAGCCAAGTGGCATTGCTTCTTCATTACTTCACAAGCAAGAGAATCCCTCAAAGGAGGTTTGGTTTTATAGTGTCTTGTCAGAACCAAACAGCCTCAGTAAAGAACTGTTAGGTCTATACCATGCAAATATTCAATAAAGAGCATGGCATAAGAGATGACAGCAACAAAACCAGCATGGGGAGTGAGAGACACAAACTCTTTAAGTCTCATTTTAAAGAGGAAGTCTGAATAGTAATCGTTTACTATCCCCATGATGATACAAGAAAATGATATCATCAGCAAGATGAAAGACTTTACAGAGACACGGCAACTTTCATTACTTTCCAGCTGAAATCAGAAAAACTTAACCTGGAAACAAAAGCCTCAGCTCCTCTGCGGTAGGGTAATTAAACACAGAAGTGGCAGAACAGTAATGTCTTTTGATTTGCCATTATATGGACCTTAAAGGTATATTTGAACTTCTTTTCTGAAGATAAACCTTCATCCAGACATTGGGATAGATTATTTGGCTCAAAGAGATGGAAGTCTGAATTTCCCTTCTGGTCTCCCATGACCCACTTTAAAAAACGGGACCTGCATATGGAGGTCAACATTGCCGTAGTAATTTTGGCTGCCTACTGAGTCAAGGTCACACCACCTTTGGAGCTTTAGAGCAGCGTTCTTGTCCGTACAACAGCTCTGTCCACAGCAGAAAGGCCCGGGGAGGTCAAGCATGGCACTTTTACTAGAGCAAAGAGCTATTCCTTCTTGCTGGCGAGGTACAATTTCTGACTCCGAGCCGCGGGCAAAGAGTCTTTGTAGTGTGAAGTACAAAGTATTATATGGTCCAGATGTAGCTCATAACAATGACAACCAAATTCTCACTGGAGGGATGCAGTTTTGCATGGCATAATTCACTACGAGTGAAAACTACACAAGCCAAGAGAAAGATATAATCTAATTATTTCTGGTTTCTCAGGACTGAAGGAGAGGGAAATTTAAAAGCAAACAATGCGGTCTTGCTCAATATGGAATGCTGGAATATAAAGAAGTGAAAATTAAAGCACTGCAAAAAACATGTCAATTTTCAATAGATACGGCAGTAACATGTATTAATATTTCTGACAAGCCAAGAATGTCAGATTTCTAAGCACAATATGAATCACATTAGAATTGAGAACAGCTGAGCCTGCACAACAGATTATATATGTATTTATGAAGCACAGGAAATACTCAAAGCCAGCAAGTTCAGCTGTATAGATGAACATAACTAATAACTGTTATACTACATGTATCTGATAAAAAGCAACTCTACTGACAAGATAACTACAAATTAAAGTACTAGATAAGACATGGAACATCTGGGTGAAACGTAGGGGCCACTAAAAATCCCTTTTAAAACAAGGGGTCTGCTTTAATTAAAAGCTGCAGTCTTACCAAGACAGAAGGAAGGCCAATGAATTGAGAAAGCAATTCAAGTTCAGCAAATTTTTTCTTTGTCCAAAATGGTAGATTTCCAAAATTTTGGCAAAGTGCCTTGAAGGGAAAAATAATCAGTGTTGTACCCAAGCTTGGGAAGAAGAAAACACAAAACACAAGGCTCAACTAGCAGCAGAGGGTATCCAAAGCTATTTACCAAATTGCCCATATCTGGATCATCTTTCAAAGAAGTCTGATTTGGAATCATTTAAAGTGTTTTCTAATATTGGTTGATAACAACTTATGAGACTCTCCTAAAGAAAACCATTTAATTTAATTTACTTGGACATGACAACATTAAAAGCAGAGTTACAGGATATAGCACTACTAATGCAGATATGTGAATACAAGATTTTGTTGTGCCCTTTGTCAGTTTGATCCATTAAGGTAGTAACTGGTTGTGTGATGAAAAAGAAGTTTGCTAAGCAATTTTGAGCCTTAAAACAACGACACAAGATGAACCTGCCATTGGGGATGAAACACTGGAACTGAAGCAAATGAAAATGCAGGGTAAGGTAACTTGGTTTTATAAAATAAGGAAAGTATCTCCCCCCTCAGCCACCACTCCAGGCACACATCACAATTATCACTTAATTATCATCCCCAGTCTCCTCTTCCTCACCAAGCTGCCTTTTCAAGCTACTCTGCCTTCTTACGGTGAGGAAATGTCACAGAATAGGCTGACACGGTAGGAAACTGCCCCTGAGGCAGGCGAAGCACAGAGGGTATGGCGCTGACTGCCACCCTACATCCACAATATCCCACAGTTGTGGCGATGGCATGTTCCTCTGATGGAACAGCTGGAGGTGTAAGCTGCCACACATTTCAAAATGACAATGCTAAATATGTTTCAGACAATATCCTACCTCCCCTTTCTCAATCCTGCTCTATGCATCTCAATTAACATTTGCTTTCTATCTGCTTTCACGGCATCCCATTTTTCTAACCACACAATCTTAGGTCAACATTCCTTGATACCAGCTCAACTGTCCACCCTACTTACACCCTCAATTTACACAAATATGTATTCATTCTTTTCAGACTCAGGCTAAATATCCTTCCGTACACTCCACCCAGGCTCCTTCACTCTATTCAGATGCCTGCAGAGATCACTCCATCCATTCCTCTGTCAAGCACTAGATTTGGGTCTGGCAAATGTCACCGCCACATGATGCCTGAAATCCCACCATTCAGTCCACCTGCTGGGGCAGTCTCCTTCGGAGCGAGGAAGGTCTCGTTCCCTGCCCTCCTCGGTGACCTGGTGTGGAGGACAGGTTGGGAAGAGGAAGAGAAGTTCAGTGCTGACATCAAAGACTAGAGCTGGAAGCAGGTGGGTGCCCATAAATACAACCACCACCAGAGCCCAAGGTAAGGTGCTCAGGGAACCAGAAAAGGTCCGATTTTTTTTTTCCCAGGTAGATTACAGCTAAGTAGGGACAAAAAAAGACCCCCACAAGTATCAGTTGTTTGTTCACACATGCAAGAGAGATAAGGGTGAGCTCCATTCCTGCCAGATACCTGCTATGAATGACTTTTCAGGGTCAACCTTGGAGATTGTGTAACAGTTTTGTTACGCTCTCCCTCTGTGGCACAATTTTACAACCCTATAATCACAGCACTAGAAGGTGGCAACAAATCCCCATCCTTAATTGCTTTGCTTGGTTCAGAGTGGGAACTTTAATTCAAGTCTTCCACTTATCAGGAGGGGGCCTGAACCATAAGAAAACACAGTGCTTTCTTCTGGCTCACTAACCATTAAATAGCTCACACAGAGTAGAAAAGGAACAGACTCAAATACTCATGCAGATTATTTGATATTAAGGACATTCAAACTTCTGAGCCCCACAACCCACATACCAAACATTTCTGTAAGATCAAAAGCCACATTTTCTGCTCTCACACACACAATCCCACATCTAAACTTCATCCTCCTACCAAACATCCCAGTCACTTTATTTTCAGACTGACTGCTCTCTAAAAATGATTTGGTTTGGCTTCCTAGCAGCTATATTAAAACCCGTTATAAGATGAGCAATGTACAGACAGCTAGGGGATGGATCTCAGGTTGAGCTGCTTAAGAGAGGCAAGGCTTGGAAGCCACCTTTCAATCACCCACGTCCTGCAGCTGGGCACTCTCTTGAGGTTCAAAAATCAAGCACTAGATGAAGCTGAATTTAAATTTCTATTATCCCATGCAAATGCTATAGTCAGGTAGTAACAGATGAGAACCTAAAAAAATCACACAGAACTGGCTTGTAGCTGAACAGGGCAGACATGTAACTTTTCCCAGCCTTATTTTAGGCTTAGACACATCGGTGACGAGGGCAGCTCTAACCATTTCAGCCAACAAGGTGCTACTCGAATTCGCAACCCACTATTCTAAACACGTGAACGCAAACCGCTGGCTGCAAGCGAGCATGCATTCAGCAAAGAACAGAAGAACCTGTTAGACTGACGCATATAATCTGCAATGGCTTTAAAATTAATTAAGCCTTTAAAAAGAAAATGAGTTTACATTTTGCTGCAGATCTAGGGTAACTAATCCGCTGCATTTAAGAATCAGAAGGTGCTTTAAGTTTCTCAAGACACAAAATGGACAATCAAACTGAAATGTCCCTCACCAACTCAGGATTAGATATCAAAGCACTTAAGCAACTCCATCAAACCAGGCCTCGTTTTTATGGGGAAAAAAATAACTGTCTATTGGTTGCTTATAAATTTGGCCCCAACTACAGAATCTCTCTTGGTTTTCCACAAAGTGTTTTGCAAACGCTTGAGCCAAAAATAGTCGCCTCATTAGGCCATAAAGCAAGGAGCAGGACTGCAAGCTGGCCATCCAAATCAATTTTATGCTCTTTCACACTAGATTAAATGTTGAGTAACCACCACCTTCAGTGGAGTTACAATGGTCTAAGTCAGAAACGAGGACAGGATTTCGTTTAGATTAATATGTCCATTAACTCTTAGTTACTTGTGACAGAACAGGAGGAGATATCTGATTTATTTGGAGAGTACTAAGACTGCAAATAATCTCTTATTTTTGCAAGTCAGAACAGAAGAGTTATGGCCAATTTTGTGGTCCTTAACAAAGAATAGACGCTATTTGCTGTACGTCAGTTGTTTATGGACTTCTATTTTCTCTTAGAAGCATTTACCCTTGCATAACTTGCTGCCTATCAGCTTGTTTTTGACTCACCTTTCCCAGACCTTTGAGGAACATTTCATGGATGGTGAGGGGTCTGCAAAACACCGCATCAGATCAAGTCAAATCCTGGGAAATGCCCAGCCTCTGTAGCACCCATCGCTCTCAAACACACTCGTTGTAAGACTACACAAACTCCGCTACCCAGAAAAACGCAACAAGTTTAGAGAGGACATAGAAATGCTTTCAGACCCTTTACAAGCACCCCCGTACATGTGTCAAACATCCTTCTTGCAAACATGAAGACAAGTCGTAACAGCATTTAAAACTTACCTGGGACCTCACAAACAGCAGTCAGCAGCACTAGAGATCCCAGATGTGGAGGAAACAGCTGGAGTTCCGATTTCTTCACTAGACAGCTGGAGATTTCCCAATAAAAGTCAATGCAGCTTTCGATCCCAACTTTTTGCTGTTCCAGCTGCATGTTGTGGATCCCTGGGGAATGCACTGGCTGAGGAATTCCTGGTAGCACGGTTTCATAAAGCAATGTATATATCTGGGTTGTTTCTTATCGTCACGGGATTAAATCACATGTTGCGCTTTACTTCGGGTAATAACATAAGTCAAGAAGTAGAATAATACAGAAGAGATTCAATATGCCAGTGATATAGGAAAATAACAAACTTCAGCCTTTCAATACTATTCCCGTTTCAAAGAACAGTGTAGAACGTTTGACGCGGTGGTACCCCAACCAAAGCAGAGGGGAGAGACCAGAGCAAAGAGAATTTAAAGGCTTCAGTCCAGGCTGTTTGGGGAAAGACATGGCAGAGCCTGTTCTTTGTTGGTTTTCATCACCTCTGTTACCTTTGCTTTCAAAGGTACAAAACTTTTGTTATACACTATGGTAAAAAAAGTGGTTTGGCATATAAAATAAGTACGCTTCCTTATCGCACGTTTATACCGCTATATGGAAATATTGTGTATTCTGAACATGTCATTTGTCAACAGCTTGTAAATCAGGTTTTTTTTAAGTAGTAACATTAGTCATTAATTGTTTTAAATTTAACAAGTGAACACTCAAACAGGAAATATGATACATAAACAGGAACAAAGTCTTTAACACAGCATTAAGTAAATACACCAAAGTCTGGCCAGTCTGCTAGTAACCACCATCAACAGTCCTAAACACAACTGTTGGTTGTACAGCCTATGTTCTCCCAGCAATGTTTGTATAATTTGCTACTGAGCAATGGAAAACATCTTTTTTTTCCCCACTACTACCCATTAGCAGTAATGTCTTTAAATCTCGTCTCCTCCTCCAGATTTTTAGGGTCTAAAACCTTCCTGCAACTTTTGGTTGTACATTACTCTCATTACTGAAAACAAATGCTTCCTGCTCCCATCTGTGTGCCAGGAATATTCATATACATCCCCCTTATTTATCAGTAGTAAATGGGCACCAAACAGATTCAACTACAAAATATGACCTCTGGCCCAGTTTTGTATCTTTGTCAGTACCTGAACTTGAGGAGGAAAGACGAACCTTTCAGAAAACCCTGAAGTGGCTGCACTGGAATCTGAGCAGGGAAAACCCAATTACTCATAGCTAAAGACCAGTTTGTTCCCCCTTCTGAAGTCCAGCTCTAGAGCGAGTTTTATGCTCGTATCTACTGCCAAAAACCACATTATAAATCATGAGACATCTGAACTTCTATTTGCAAGGGTACCAAATGCATTACCAGCGTCATGAGCATCCAAGAAGGGAAAACGAGTAGAAGAGACAGACAAACATTGAGAGAAAATGTGTAAAGTGGTATTATGTTATTAAAACATTACATTGGAAATAAACAGAACATAAACCCAGAAGAAGGTTTTAACCAGGTTTAACTTTTTTCTTTTTTTTTTTTTAAATTCAAATTGACCCAAAGCAAGAACTTACATTGCAAAGGAAGAACAAAATACACGATGATATTGGTAACACAGCGTTGCATGGAAGCCAGACTCGTGGGTAGGTTGCAAGTTGCTCTTCTCACAATGTCATTGGGGGCTCTCAACAGATTTAACGGAGAAAGGCAGGATCCAATTTTTTCATCTAGCCCAGGTCCACCCTGGTAAACACGCTACATATTCACTTTTGCCTCCGGGTATTTATCTGATGAGTCTGTCCAGATGTGTTCTCCTACAATTGCCAACCAGAGCCAGAAAACTGAATTTTCCACGCTATCCCAAAGGAAGCCGGAGTTATTCCAAGCATGAGTGATAATGAATTTAAAAAAAAACAAACCCCAAACAAACAAAAAAACCCACTCAAGAGCTTTTCAAACTAACAAGTATTGTCTATAATGTAAATAGTTTAGAAATATGGTAATTAAATAATCTAAAAAACACTCTGCTGTACATTTATAAACATAAATATTTACAAAAAACTTTCTGCTTTGTTTTAAAGGATGAGGTTTGCAGTTTGTTAATGATCAGAGTCTTTTACTCATATTGATTCTTTGGTGTATTTGCCAATTTTTTAAAGTTTATTAAAAGTGTTCAACTGTGAATTTTAAGGTAATGGAACCAGGCTACATAACAAGCCTGTATTACGCTTCTCCTTCCACGTTCTAGTCCCAATGAAAAACAAAGTTCAGTTTGTTCTCCAAAGCATTTGTGCACAATATTTGAAACAATAAAAAAAAAAAGACCAAAATTCCCCATTATTGATTATCAATGAATAATCAGACTTCACTCGCACTCCAGACCACGTACAACTTAAGATAGCGGACAGCACTATCGTAAGTTCGGAGACACGTAGGTCCTGCGGTGCTCTGCAGGATCAAGATCAGAGAAACCAGCTACAAGAGACGGCTTAGCATTGTGAGAAAGGGTGAGGGCTTCCCTCCACCTTGGGGACAGGAGAGAGGGGACAGGATGAAAATTAATTTAAAAGAAAGGCTTTTTACTGGCCTGAAATGTAGGTGTGTTCCCTTTAGATGTCAGTTACTCAAAAGAAATAACCAAAAAACAAACCTCAAACAATAAATAATGGAATTACACGTTTCTTCATTAAATAGCATTCTTGTTGCCAACAAAGTCTTCCATAATTTTCTTCAGTCACAGCAACAGACAGAACAAATAATTTGCCTTAATATAGATTGCAACTAAAATATACTCTAGATTACCTTAGAAAATATTACTGTAAAAATTCAGTGGGGAAGGACATTGGTTTAGACCAACTTACAAATGTAGCGAACAGTACTAAATTGTTGTTTTTTTTTTTTTTAAAAAAAAGAAAGCAATTCTGAGGTTCTCATCTCACAAAACTGAAGATTCATGCTGAAAACCCACCAGTCGATTCTTAAAGCCTGTCCCATCTCAGTACTGGAAAGCTTAAAGATCACAAGGCCTGCTCTTGCTGCAGGAGGTGACAGACAGCGCCATGCACACAAGCTCACACGCACACCCCACCCACGCTCTCAGGTTGTCCCCGCTACAATGCCACCACCCCCCCCGTACAACCTGGAGGAAGCCCTCTAACGCTCTCCTGCCTGGGGGTGAGCACCGCTCGCACGGCGTGGTGTTAAGCTTGGAGGTACTTGCTGGTTCACGCTGCCGAGACATGAACTTTCGGTCACTTTTCGCAAGCAGACTGGACTTGAACCAATACAAGTTGGAGATAAAAAGGTTCAACATCCCATTACCAATCCTCTGAGCCATGAATCCCCAAAATCACTTATTGTTTGGAAACCTGATGCAATGCCAGGCACAACAGGGAAGAGATAATCCCCCTTGCTTGCCAGAGTTCCGGTACGCCTGTTATCAGTGGTAAGGTTCGGGCTCAAGGAACTGCAGTCCAGGGTTATAAGATATTAAAAGGAACTAGCACAGTTAAATAACATGAGTATACCTGCTTCACCTTGCTTTTCATATTTTTAATATTAAATATTTTGAAAGTGACAGTGTTAAAAGCCACGACCATTGCTTTCATCTCCCCGCTTCCATTGGTATCATTGGTACAAAAGCACTCCTGATATTAGAGAGGGTCTTTTGGAGCCAGGAGGATGGCAAAACAAAAGTAGGGGATGCTGGCAAGAACCTTATGACGACTCCGTAATCCCTTGAAAACAAAGAGAGTGAAACAACTACACATTTTGGCCCAATCTTTTTTTGATAGCAAGAACTTCTTATTTTTTTTTTTATGATTAGAAACAAAACCCTTTAGCAGATCTTTTTAATACCTAGTATGCAAAACACATTCAGTAGCCGAATTTCAGTACTCCTTTCAGTTGCTGCTTTCAGATTAATTGCAAAATTTAAACTTTCCATATTGAATGGGGCTTGTAGCTGCACATATAAAATGCATTAATAACTTATGTGCACTTCCCACTCTCTAATGTGAAACAAACGGAATTTCAGAGCAACTAAAACAAAAAAAAAAAATCCATCACTGCCTTTAAATTAAAAAGGTTTGGCCAATATCCTTTTTTTTTTTTTTTAAGTGGACACAATTTGGCTGAGGAGCCGTAGATAAAATTTCAACTGAAAGTGAAATAAAGCAGGTTATACATTCATGAAATTCAGGGAGTAGTAACAAACAGCAACTGCCGCATCACTTCAGTAACGTCAGGTCTACTCTACAGCGAGGCAGCAGTTCCTATTCTCACCAACAATGCGCCGAGACTACATGAGGAATAGTGTGGGGGGGGGAATCACACATAAAGGGAAAATACATCAGAAAGTTTATTGCACAGGAGGCACTGTATGAGAAACAGAATACATTGGCTTAAAAAAAAAAAATCTAAGTTTCTTTACACTTAAGTTAATGTAAAAAATACAGAGGCTATGCCTCTCTGTAGTGTACTGTCACTGTTAAAAATAGAAATGGCCACCCATTTAACAGGGAATGTCAGGAAAAAAGAGGGCCTGAAATTTATGGGCATCCTAACTGCAGCAATTAGGAAAAGAATACAAAAAGAGCCAATGTATAGACCCTCAAATTAAATAGGGTAACTGCATTTTTTCTTTAATTTCCAAATTATATTACAGTACCCTAGGACATGTTGGTCATCAGCTTTTCCCTCGATCCTGCAAAAACATACACCCTGGAAGAGACGAGAGTCCCAACAGACAACAGGGCTCTGACGGTCCTCCTATCGGTATCCTTTTGCAGGACTGGTGCCTAGATTTCCAAACTTTATTTTCTTGAATGATAGCTCAGCATGCCAATTCAAACCAACCACTTCCTTGAGAAGGCTACCTTCCATCTCCACGGCAAGTCTGCACACTTAATGTGAAAACAAACAAACAAAAAACCAACAGCAATTTTTAAAATGTCATATCGTATAGAAAGCTTGGACCTTGTAAACTTGGACCAAGAAACCAAAAATTAAGACCTTCTAGCGTGTGGTATAAAAAACCCAAGGAAGTGTATACCTGCCTTCTGACTTCACAGAAAAATCAGAATTTGCATAGGATATACTTTGTGCAAGGCAAGAAGCCTCTTCAGTATCTGGAATATAACTAATCTTGCTCAGAGTTCTTGTCTTCATGGATATCAGATATCATCAAATTTGTGTTTTAAGTAGTCTTTCATGACCTTGGCAATGGGTAGTTCATCAAGTAGTTTTAGGTTTTGAAGGCCTATACACTGACGGATTTTAATTCGGCATAGATCTTGCAAGTTTCTGGGCTGTCCTGAAAAGACAAAAGGAACACATAGAAGTAAAATGATCACATTTTAAACATAGTTTAAGAAATCATTTACTCAGTGAAATCACAGACGTTTGCTGTTTTCTAAGAGGCAGAAGGAAAGAAAAAAATTACATCAGGAAAAAGGGTGGAAGTTAATACCTTTCTAATGAACAGTAACTCAATGATATCAATGTATGGATCCCAAAAACATTTTTACACACACATAATTTTACTGATGTCAGGTTAAGGTGACATTATCCATGTGAGGATTCTCACAAGGTGGCAACATAGGCTTAAGCATTGTAGAACGGCGTTAACTTCTCCATTTAACTTTGTGGACTTTTTTTCCTATCCTTGTAAACCCTGGGGAAAAAAAAACCCCTCAGTCTGGCTTTTTTTCCCAACATTAAGACAAAAATGTATACATTCCACTGTAATAGGACTGGGCAGTTTCCTTAGAGAGCAAGGCTTTATAAAAGTTATTCAAGGATTGCGTGGCACGAGTTACAGATTGTCTTTCCCTTCTAATGAAAGGACGAAGCCTTTAGGCTCTGGATGCAGCCACAACCTCGTCAAACAGAAAAAGATGAAAATATGATTACCCGCAATTCAGAGGAAAAGCTTTTACTGACACCACATGAACTTCAGAATTTCTGGCACAGGTTTTCCAAAAGAATGGGTTCCTCTTCAAACTCATTCTTAACAGGAAACTGTTCAGAATCAGACACCTTGAAAAATGGTCCCCCATGCAATATATGGTAAGAAAGATTAATCTAGCCTTGTAGCCGAAAGCACCCAGCAATGGATCCCAAGGAAGAAGAAAGAAAGAGCAGAACAACAGACATTGAGAAATCCTGTCCCAATATCCCCTACTAGCTTTCAGCACCGGTGCCTTTGGGCCTTCGGAAACCAGAGATTGCACACAGATCTATGTCTTTAATAGCTGTGAACGGCCTGCCCTTTGTAAAGCTCTTTAATGTTTTCTGAACCCATTCATACTTTCAGTATCCAAAACATCCTGTGGCAACAGATTTCACAATATAATTAGGCGTTGGCCCGAAAACTACAAAGTGCTTTTATTTATTTTAGATCTGCTTCCTGATCGCCTCATTGCGTGCCTACCATTCTTTGAGTTACAGAAAAAAAAAAACCCCAAGTAATTGTTCTCACACGAGTCATGATTTTACATACCTTCATATTATTCTCCATCCTCCACTCGCGCTCGGTACCTCTTCCCAAAGCTGAAGACATTTGCTCTATTTAATAACCTCCCGCCATTGGATCTACTCCAAACCTCTGACCAAACTAGCTGCTTGCCTTTGTGCTTTTTCCTCATTCTGCTCTATCTTTTTTGCAATTACACAAATAAGAGATCAAGGGTGTGCTAGTCAATATTTTGATCATTGACTTAACTATGTCACGGCCTGGAAACTGAAAAAAAAAAAAAATTTTAAAAAAAAGGCAACCTGATGGCTCTCCGAGCCAAAATACTCGGCACCATGAACAATGTAGGTGCTTACACCAGTATCTAGATAATCTGTCGCCAACAGAGCAACTCATTGCAGTTTTCTATTATCTGTTTAATCATTAATGGTAAAAGACAGTGCTTGCTTTTGCAAAGAAAGGCATGGTGATTTTATTGAGCTGACTGCTTGAATCAATCATTTCTTTAAAAGGCAATACAAAACAACAAAAGTGACTTTAAATAACTTAGATGGACGTTTCCAATTAGCTTTCCTGAGCTGCCACCAATTAAGCAGGACATTTGCGAAAGAGGAGATGCCTTCTGTACAGGGCTGTGACGCGGGCGGGCTTCACGGTGGACAGTGGGTGCTGTCAGCTCACCGGGCACAAACCTGTTCAGAGGAGACAGCAGGGTTTTTCTTGCCCAAGTCAGCCCCAGAGCTGGCTTCGGACCCCTTCCCTTCTTCCTCCTCATTCTGCAACAAACCTTCTATCGGCTAAACACGTTATGAGTTTATTAGACTTTCCTGGTAAGCACAGAGTAAAGAGATTATGAAACTATTTCCTGTTTTCTACTTTGGGCATTTTATACGTGGTTTCAGTTACCCTTTATAGGGAGTTCCCCCTTTTTTCCCCCTGCATGGCTTCTCCTATAGAAATGGGCTGACAGACAGGTATACACCAGGATTTATCTTAAGCACTAAAATTATCTGAGGTAAGCTAGCAGAAGTAACGCATGAAAATAGTCTCAGTCTGTTTTTAAAGAAGTAAGATTTGAAATTAAAGAGCATGAAAATTTGAATTTCCTTCGTAAGTTTAAAATACTTTTATTACACTTATCCCCACGGTCCCTAAACGTCAATTTATTTTAATTATCTCCTTCAGCCATGACTTAAAATATAGATCATTTGTTATTTTGTCCACTGGTGGTTTCTTCTTAGCAACTTTTTTTTTTCCACCTGAAGGAATGAATTTATACAACTCAGACAACAGCTGAATGCTCAAGCTTCAGGGAAAGAAAAGTTACTTTTGGTAAGAAACCAAGCAGAGGAACCTTTATGGTGACAAAGAAATAGTTCTAATGCTTTAAATGTGAATGTAAACAGGGTTTAGAAAGGATGTACCTTTTCAAAAGTTAACTGCAAATAGCAGTGTTAGAGGGTACAGAGAACTACAGATCTATGTACGTATTTTCTGTGTTAGAGTACACAATAATACAGCTGTGAGACACTGATTTCTGGTTTCAGAAATGAATGCCTTTTAATTAACATCCTACGGGTTTTTCTGAGAACAAAATGGAACAGACAACTTAAAACACCCAGAAGAAATTGGTCATCAGTTAATTCAAAAAGACCCGATTATCAAATGTATGACATTTTCCCCTGATAAGCCTCAAAATATTTCCTGGGAATGTGTTAACAATGGACATTGCCAGTGTTAAGCACCAGTTGCTACATCTAGTGGCTGTCAGTGTCTTAGGTCATGCCTTGCAAATTCCAGGGTTATTAATGCATTTGTGATTTATTAGAAACGGTGTCTAGAACACTTACTCATTCTTGGTTGCATCTGAATGAAAAAGAAAAAAAATAAAGGATTACAGACCGATGTCAGTGAACCTTGGTTTGGCAAATGAAAAATGTTATTAGTAATTTGGCAGAGTAAGACAAGTTAAATAATGAATAAAGTTCTGTTTAAAAACAATTAGGAAGCAGCAACTTTGGTTATATCCTGCATCACAAGTCTGTAAAGTTATTTAGGCAAATGAGCTAGAAAGGAAGAGAGTTAAAAAGAAAAAACATAAAAGGTAAGTTTGACCTAATTACCACCATCATGCAAAACAGTGATATAAAACTACTGATCACTTTAAAAAAAACCCAACACATCCCTGCTCCGGTCTCAAAGGGGCACCTTGATGATGACGGTGCCGTTATTCCGGAGCAGCCGGGTTATTGTTGGGCTGTTTTACAGCCCCAGTTACCACCAGGGCTGCAAACACCTAACGCTGCCGTAGAGCCGAAGGTTTGCTAACGTGTCCACCGGAACAAGTTAGGTAACTTCAGTCAATTTATTTTGCAAGCTTTATAGTGCTAATCAAATAAATGAGAAGTATTCGTTAGAGGGGAAAAAAAAAAAAAAAAAAAAAAAAAGAGATGTATCTTCCACAGCTCATGCTACGTGCTGTAATGGAAAGCAGAAATCCCCACCAACGCGCTTCTTGTGCATAGTTTCCCAAACACGACAGAAAGGTTTCTTCCAAACAGAAGAAATGCAAAAACATGGGGTTATAAAATAAAGAGGAATTCCTTTTTGATTTTTTTTTTCTCTCTAGAGACAGCAGACTTCAGTACATACAAAATTTAAACACCTTCCAAACTCAGTCCTTCAACTGCTAACAATCTAAGTTCCTGAGCTTCCCTCCCCCCACCTTAAATAATTAATAATTATTTTACTTATATAATGGAATAAACCTTTTAAATTCTTATCAATAGATTGACCTTCTCTGGTAAAGCAAAGGGAAAAAAATGCATGTTTTACCAGCAAGGGATTATTACAATTAATCCTGAATTTCCACTCAATATACTCCATTCCTTTCCTCCCTGCAGTTTCAAGATTTTTCTATTATTCTGTCCGGGAGTTTGCTGTTTTATCACAGAGACAGACAAGACTTGCATTTAGGATTTACTACTTATACAAAGAACAGTATGTCATTGTTACAAACGCTCCACAGCTTATGCATTCAGACCTGTGCCTGCCCCTTTTCCCTATGCAGACCATGCTCCCCAAGAAATAAAACACTAATTCACTAATAGGTCCATATTTAAGGATCATTAGGGTGTAACATCAGACCATGTACCTCCGAAAACACTGTAGGGACCCTCACCCAGTTTTAGGCAAGTGCTGTAAAGGCAGAAAGGGGGAATTCCTACCACTTCCCTCTGCTGAAGATGCAAGAGAATCCGTGCAAAACAAAAATCATGAACTGACCCGTTCTCTTACCCAAGAGAACACTTAGGGGAGTAACTGAAATTAATACGCTTGTAGGCTGCGAGAAGATTCTCTCTGATGTATTGCTCTACTCACTAAAAAAAAAAGCACTTTTAAAAGCAAACAATCAGCGCCATTGATTTGAAGTGGATAGGCAATTTCTGAAGAAGTTAAAAAAATGAAAAATAACATCACTGATATATTTCAGAAGCCGCCCACAGTTTTCTCTGCAATATTAATACATTTCTCTAGAAAAAAGGCTTACAGGGGTATTTCTCAAACTGAGCCTCTGCCTCCCCTAGGAATTGCGAAAGGCTGAAAACAGTAGCAAGAAACCATTTGGTAATTTCTTTCTAGCTACAAAGGAAGCTTAAAAATAAAAGTTTTGTGAAACATAAAAAAAGTTGAAACCAGGCTGACGTATGGCTTGCAGCAGCTCAGTTCCCCTAGACTATCGGAATAAGTATTTATATCTGCAGCTAACTATTAAATCCATCCCTTATTTCACAGCTGTGAAGGAACTCTGCTACTGCCAACAATTAAATTTAGTTATGATTTTGTTGGCTTTCACCAGCCGAGAAACACATCGATGAGGATGTGCAAACAAAGAGGATGATATCGAAAGGATGCCATCACCTTGCAAATGGCTGTTGCTGAGCCAAATAGGAATTCAGCGGTTTGCTGCTATAGGAGTTCGGGAAACGTGCTCTCTTGTACTCCATAAAAAACAACAGCAGAATAACTCGAGAAGATATTTGGTTTTCCAGCATTCAAAATGCCAGAAAAAGCTAGTATCAAGAACCTATAGGTCTGAAATATTAAGACATGCAGGGCTGAATTTAGAGAGAAAGAGAATGACAGAGATCATCAAGAAAGCTAACAAACTTGAACCAGAATCTAGCAGCCAAAGAGCGCTTTTAATTCTTTTTAACTGGATAGCATACAAGTTATTTTAAAAGTTTAGTTAAATTTTGTGTTCAGTACGCCTCCGTTAGGATACTTGAGCTTGAAGTATGTTTTCATTGCTCTCTGAAAAATAATTCCCCACAATGAGTTTTAGATGTCGACTAAATTTCAGTATTTCTGACACAGAAAATATCTACCAAGGAGGAATGTATTTTGGACCGAAAATTTATATATGGAAAAGCAGAGTGCCAGTAAAGCTCAATGTTAAGTATAACAGGTGTATTTAGCAATGAAATTAAGATCTGAATGTGCTTGTATAAGATTTTCTTTTTTAGTATTTTGTAACATTCCTATAAATTCAGTCTTACTGAAATCGCTATGAAAATGCGCCTAAGAATTTCAATACCATAACGTCTATCTATTTTGGGGAGACAGTAAGTAAAGTGCTTTCAACACAAAGACAGGCTTAAGCCACATTGTTGCACTATTTTTACATTATAAGTACACAGAGTACAGTCTAGGTGTGCAAATGTGGGGGGCGGAGGATGGCTCTACCTTACATGCCACATGTAGAAATTTTATTATTTTTTTTTTTCCATAGGCCTCTTCAAAAAAAGTCTTCCAAAGTATACAACTGTATGTAGATATATAAAAATGATTCAACTGCTTAATATAAAGAGTCAACTGCACTCTGATTTAGTAGCTACATTTTTCATTATCACACAGTTAAACAATTATTTGAAAGGTACCTTCCCTCTTTCTGGAAAGAAAAACTGGGCTATGTCTTTATAACGGTATCAAAAACTCTTTAACAAATAGGTACCTGCAATCTGCAGAAAGTAATCATGATTCAGACGTTATTTGTTTATCGCCAATTCAGATAAAATGAAAACTATAAAATAAGCCTCTTGCCCTAGTTCCCTGCATAACTCGGGATGCCAAAGCAGACCACATTCATCAGTGCAGGACTTCCAGCAGCACCCAAGGAAGCAGACAAAGCTTGCAATTCCAGTAAAGTTCTTCTATGTTATACCAAACATGAAGATACTGTTTCCTTTGCAATTATCCATGTACTAAAATATGTAGAAATCTACTTAATTCACTATGACATTTCCGTATTCATAAAAGTTTAAACTATGCAGAGACCTTTTTAAAATGACCCTCCAGTAGAAGAAAAAATCCTACTGAAAAGTTATCTTTATTTAGCAAAGGAATAGAGACAAAGAATGCATAAGGATTTCCTTAACAGGACTTTCATCTAAATTTTTCTGCACGTTTACGGTGCTATATAAATCTAAACACAAAATTACACTCTCTAGTCAAAGCCAAAGATTAGCCCTTTGAAAATCTAAAAAAAAAGAAAAAAAAAAGAAGGAATGCAGATGAAATATTTGTAGTTTAGTTCATTTAGGGACCTTTAGATCTTGTTCCAGATCTGAAGTTAGTTCTTTGATACCTGTTAACATACATGCCATATTACACTCCTGTGCCCGTATCCATTTACGCAGCTATTTGCCTCGACACAGACAAGCAACTCGCAGAGCTACTCATAGACTCTCTTGTCCGCAACATTATCTGAACAGTGATTAAATTAAATGAGAGCTACAGGGAGAGGTAAGGGTTCAAGCTTTTTTATTCCCCTTTTTGAGATCATCATTGAATTTCTAGTATCTTAAAGCGTATTTAAATTCTTAAGTATTTTTCTAACACTCGTATTTTTTCCTACCTCCAGTATTCTTATTTTAAGTTTTAATATTCTCAAATCCCACTCAACTTCACCTTCAACATAAATCATTCCATCCAGGACTGTAATTGCCTATATGTGTCTCTATCTTCATGTATATTATATACATGCATCTCTATTATAATTTTGTGTTAGTGTATTTCAAGCTTAACCATCAACAGTCCTGAAAAGAAGTTCAGATCTCATAAAACTGACATATTATACTGAAGTACTCCAGAAGAGCTCTTTATCAGACTATCTCAGGTACTATGGTGGTTGCCAATAAATGTTTTTTGGAGTAGGAAAGTGTAATACATATATGGAAAAGGAAGGCGATTAATAAATCATGGAGTAACTTTCACCTTCAATATTTTTTTTTCCACAGGGAGACTTTACTCATTTTTGTATTGTAAAAAAGAAGGAGGGAGGAAAAAAAAAAAAGAAGAAAAAAAAGGAAAAAAATAAAAGGAAGACGACATGAGTGACTGTCTAAACACCAAGTCAACAGCAATGAAAAACTTTGTTGTTCCTAACTTACAGCTTTGTGGTTAAATAGTGAGACACAACTAGAGAATAACTTCCTCTTGGAATTATTCTAGGAGCAAAGGAATCTCTACCTGTAACCAGGAAGAATATCAGACCTTCAGGGTGAAACCCCAAAATCCAATATCTTCTTGCAGACTCTCAGGGCCAATACTGAGTATTTCTGAGAGTTGGTTTCTTGCCTGTAATTCACAACCGGGGACCTGGGCTAAAGGCTGCGATTATTACCGATTACAATACCTACCAAAACAAAAAGAAATTCACATATGATGTTTTCTGAAGAACTGAAAATGTACAAATATGTTTTCCGAGTATAAAAAAAAAAGCTACTTACATGTAGACTGCTAAATAGTATCCCACTTATATAATGCATGCAACTGCTTTCACTTGAAGACACAGATTGGTTTGATCTTTACTAATTCACATATATTAATCTTTAAGCTTAAAAATATTTATCTACTGCAAAAGTAAAAAGTAATTCCTGTTTTACTATCAAATATACTCTTCAAAACTTCTGATGCACATATAAAACTTACAGCTATGGATTTCTATGTAAAGCAGTCGGTAAAACGTTCAAATAAACAAACCAGAAATTCCCATTAAGCCCTACGACCGAGGCACTGTTACCAACCCCAAGAGATAATTTCAGCAAGACTTCCACTACAAGTATTCTCTAAAAATTTTGTAAATTTTTCTTCTAGTAAATATAAATTGCAATAGACTCCAAAACAAGATTCTTCCCTGAAGTGCTACAGCGTGAGATCTCAACAATTCCCCGTACAGAGTCTGATCTAATTGGGAACTACCAAAATCCCAGCTCGCTCTTTATCCATTTCATCTCTCCTACACCATCTTATTAAAGTGATTTTTCATGAAAACCATGGAAGGCAGTGTTTGGATATTTATAATAAGGGCAGCAGAGTCTGTTTACAGCTGTTCGTAAACATATTTTCATTATAATTCTGCTGCAAAGTACAAAGCTGAAATGTTTCTGTCAGCACTAGTCCTCCCTGCTTTCCCAGTTCTCCCTCCATCAGCACAAAACTGGGATAGTTCCAACACTGTTACATTAGCCACAAATTTAAGCTACGTTTCTGTAGCAAAATTTACTTCTCACTTCACATTAAACCCTGAAGGTATGGAATCTGCACCCTAAAAGTAAGTTACAGTACCGGTTTCCAACTTTTTGAATTACTCTTCAGATATTGAGGAAACACTGAAGCAGCCTAAGCCTTCCTGGTTACCCATACATCCTAAGCCTGTGAAAAATCACAAGTTTGGATATTGTATCATCTACTAATAACCCTGATGGTGCTAATATAAAGTCAGAGGCTTCCAAAAACAAAACCAGAAAGTGTTTGAATGAGAAGGGGCAAGCGAAATAAAATCTGTTAGTTGCTTGTATTTCTTATTATCAACTTCTACCTTTCCAAAAATTCTCTTTTGATCTCAGATAAAAGCAAAAATAAGACCACAAATCACAAAGACAAAAATTAAACTCAAAATGCTTATTTGTGTCAGCTACTGGCAATAGATCTCAGCTGATTCACCCCCAGTCCACAATGAATTTCAGTTTCTTTACCAAGCATATGAGGTGCTTAATTTTCATTAAAAACCACCATATCCAAAAAAAATAAAAGGCTCTGTAGGGGAAAAAAACATAAATGAAATATCCCATCCTCTGTAGCACAAATATCATCCTAGTAGGATGATGATTTATCAGGCCATCTTAACATGTTTGAATTAGCAAACTCCTGCTAATTGCTAATCAACAATTCCTAAATGCTTTAGGCAATACTGTAATTAAGAAACACTATTATAGCCTTCCATGTTGAACGAGAGAGGAAGAGAAAGCTTTCCGTAGATCTAATGCACCAAACACCGATAATCAAAAGTGACCAGAACATTAGGAGCCTAATACTCTTTTTAAATACCAGAAGTCACGATGAGTTAAAATCTCTTGCATATTTCAAAGACATCAACGAAATCAAATCAAAGCTACACAGCACATGAAACTCCTCCAAGTCGCAGGAATGAACTATGCCATTTTGTTGTCTGGTGCAGGGGAGAGCAGGAGAGAGAACGCGGGAGAACACCAAGCAGCAAAACCTCTTTTCTGCCCCAGTTGTAGTGCCAGGTGAAAAAGCCAGCAACTGCAGAGTATTTGCACGATGATTAAAAAAGAAAAAGACACTGAAAAAACCTAAACAACAAAACAAACCTCCAAACCCCCGAAAATCTTATGTGCCAAGGCCATTAATAAAATGCGATTTTACAGTTTGCTTTTTAAAAATGACTGCTCCCTGTAGATATTTAAACAAAACTAATTTAAACAAAATATACTTAACATTAGCACCTTTGCTGAGTAAGAGATTCCCAGTATCACAATCCCTTCACCTTCCCAGAAATTCTCTAGTGCATTTAAATAGCATCAAGGGGCAGAGAGGAAGCATTTTTTTTCTGGGGCTAAATTCAAAGAAGGCTTTTAGAGGACACTGTGTCCTGTGATTAACTTCTCTTACATACATACTTGTCACTTCTTGTAAGAAATCCAGACAGGGTCGGCTACTTCCAGAAATACTTATTGAAACAGCCAGTGGGGTCTGTCCTTCATAGTTCCGTGTGTTAGTGTCTGCTCCGTAATTATACAACATTTGTGCACAAAGCACATCATCTCTAAGAGCAGACAAGTGTAAGGGTGTCTGTCCATCTTCCAAGCGACCCAAGTTTGTATCCGCCCCTCTCTGAAGGAACATTCGGCAGTAAGAGTGATTGCTTTTGATCACAGCGTATCGTAACAGGAAACCATTCTGAATGTCGATGTTGGCATTGTGATCCAGGAGGATTTTCACACAGCTTGACCTCTCCCGGATAATGGCCAGCTGAAGCGGTGTAGTACCTTTATCACTGAGCGGATCAACCTCAGCCTTGAACTCCAAGAGGAGTCTGACAAATGAGTCTCTGCCATAGTGGGCTGCTACATGGAGGGGAGTCCAACCATCGTTGCTTTTTGCATTAATAATGTCACTTCTGTATTCAGATTCCAACATCAAGCGCGCAATCCTCGCTCGGCCATGCATGGCTGCATAATGCAGAGCAGTGAAGCCTCCAATTAAGTCCTTAACTGTGGGATCAGCTGAAGTTAAAATAAAATTAAAAAATAATTAGAAGGCATTACAGTAATCCAGTGCTGAAAAAAAAAAAAAAAGAAATCAAACGGTTGAATGTTAGTCTTTTCAGGCATAGCACGACAGGATTTTTTTGTACTTCAAACTAATTCCTGCTTTCATGAGCACGCTATTTTTAAGAAAAAGTTAAATTATATATTTGAGAAAGTCACAAAAAAAGACTTTTTTCTTTCATATACATGTGTTTCCATTTGACAAATAGTTTTCCACATCTTCCTAGCACTCTCAGGCTAATTACACAAATCTCTCTGTCCATCCAGTATTCCTCCAGCTCTACAATATTACATTTCTTTCTCAATGTTCAACTTTTTTTATTTTCCCTTGTGTTGCTTCTTGGTCTTAAAAAGAAGCATGTGTAGAAACATCTGCTGTCCCAAACTGCGGATGTTTTGTGGTCTGGCAGGACTGTATTGTTTTTAGGGTGTAATACTGTATTAGGTAAAATGTTTCTCTGTGGTCTGCAGGATTTCTAAAGCATGTAGGATATATGTTATTTTAGATTATCTTGATAAAGTCTGTTTTTAAAGATGATGAATCTGTTCTGAATTTATAGTTTTACAAAAATTTAAGATTTTACAAGAATGTAAGCATCCACTTATGGAAGGAGTCAGGAAAAATGTTAGTGCAGAGTACAAGTGAATAAAGAGATTATATTTCCCCCCCTCAAACACAGCAGGAAAACTCAGTCTGATTTACGAGTTTAAAAATTTAAATAAACAAATCAATTTACTTAATTTCCTCAACACACCCAGACTTCTAAAGCAAGTGACTATTCCCATGTACCAAATTAATTACCAAAAGGAAAGGCGCCTGCCTCGTTAACATTTCCCAGCTAGAGAACAAGCCAGGCTGCGAGGCTTCTCCTTCCACCATCCGTAGGTGTTGCCTGTCGGATGCTAAAAGGGACAAATTGCAGTTTGGAAGTTTGAGGCACTTTCCTAAGCTAAGTCTCTTCGCTGGTAAAGAGAGATACTATCTGCACAAGACTTAAGTCGACATGTTTTCAGTATTCCTGTGTATCTACTGAAACAACTGCTGGGGTCTGTCCTTCACAGTTGCTCGTGGTGGTGTCTGCTCTGTAACCATACAACATTTGTGCACAAAGAACATCGTCTCCAAGTGCAGACAAGCAGAAGGGTGTCTGTCCACCTTCCATAACCTTGATAGCCCTGTCCTAGCATCCTGGCATGTTGAATTCTTTTTAATTTCTTCATCTATACATACTGTGTTTACAAGGAAAGTAGCAGTGGTCTAGAGGGGAAAAAAGAAAGAAAGAAAGAAAGAAAAAAAGAAGAAAAAAAGGACATTGTGTTAAACACAGGTTTAAAACAAACTCTCCCGAAGGCTATAAACACCAAATGCTCACACACATTGCTCAAGAGAAGCACTTGCTCTCTTGTACCACATACCACAAAAGTTTTCTGCTCAGTGGCCACCACACTCAAAAAGGGTGGGAGTTTGCATCTCAAAATTCAGACCTACTATAAGTTAAGTTCACAATACAATATAAATTGCAAGCGAGTCTAATCTGAACACGTGAACACAAAAAGGTGCTAACACAAAACAACAGGAATAAGCTTCCCAATATGGACCTACTGTGACCATATCCTGATAACTCACAGGCATAGATATCATACCAAAATATAATACACCAAATAAAAAGACTGGCAAGAAGGTGTACAGAATACAGCTGCAAAGGTGATCCAGCAACTTTAATGACTTTTTAAAATTTAAAGTGAAGAGTGAGGGTAGGAATACAAACAAACCAAAATAAAAATCCAACACACAAACTAACGCAGCTTGACTACACAGAGAAATAAAACGTAAGAAATGCCTCTAGTATATAGAATAGGAACCTAGAAATAATGAGAGAAAGATTAAGGAAAGATTAGCCCCTTAGTAGTGACAGCCTTCCTAGTCTTCCATGAAAAACAGAAGTTTCAGGACTCTGCAAAGTTGCACTAACCTGAGTTAAAGTAATTGCTGAAGCATCCATAGGCGGGCAGAAAAATGAAGTCAGTGACTGAATAGGTGGCTCCTAACCTGGACTATGATGAGATGTCCAAAATATAGCCAAGAATCAGTACCACCCTCAAACTCATTAAAGACAAAGATATTATTTCAAAGTGATTTTCGCTGCTCCCAGGGTCTCCTTCTCGGCACTGCTCAGACTATTCTAGATTATCTCCCAGTGATAAATAAAGTGAGCAGCATAAGCACAAGAATTAAGATGTAGAGGGATGATACATTCTGAGAGGCAGAATTAGGGAAAAAGACGGACATTAATAGAAAGGAGACAGCAGCAGCCAGGGCCATTCTCCATAAAAAAAGTCTTAAAATATAATTCATGTTGTGTCTTCTCTCTTCCACGCTGTATAGGGCATGCAAGTCAACCACTTCTACCCCCCAGCTGCGGTGCAGCACACTGCTGCTAGCTTGTTCAGTCTACGCTATTTCCAGATTCAATCAGATATACCCCAACTTTTGTGTGCATATATATGCATTTTTATCCAAGTTGCTGTAATCCAAACCCAACAATGTACTCGCAACATAAGGATGCGCTTTACCTATGGTTTTAAGCAACTTTCTACGCCTTCCCTCCTCCCAGAATTTCAGTGCTTTTGACCACTAACGCAAACCAAAAAAATACTAAGTCCTGTAAGAGAAAATGTCTCAACAATAGGGGAAAAAAGCCTCTCAGTTGGGCACCAAGCAACACAAACAACTAACCTTCCAAAAGTAAACCCGGTAGCAAAACCTCATGATAAAAATATTCTAGTTCCTATTAAGATTATGGGGTTGTAGTGAGCTAGTAATACCAGTCTTCCTCTTGATTAGGGACACAATTTTAACAAGAGCAAAACTTTGGCTGTTGCTATTCATTCAATGTTTTGCTGCCATCTCCTGGAAAGCTTTGAAACTTCACAAGGGCTTTTAGCAGAAGTCAGACCTGCATCATGTTGCATACAATTTCCATCCGTTCAGTCCTCGTGTTAGTAAAAATGACACTACAAGGCTGATGTTGCCCTAAGTACTTGGGTTGTTGTGAGCTTTTTTGTTTGTATTTTTAAGAGGCTTACATATTGGCATCATGCTGTAAAGTAACTCTCCACCCCTAGGACACAAGCAAGGTAGAAATGCATTGGGAGTGATTCTCTTAGTTTACCTTTCAGAACCTGCAGGGGTGTAACAAAAGAATATCTGGTACAAGCATATTTAACTAGGAAGGGATGAAGCCAGCACTTGCCAGCATTTCTTTGACTTGCCTCCATCCTGACAATTATAGTTATTTCTTCTCAAGCTTCCCATTAATTTGGGGATAGCAGAATCTAGAAATAGGAACAGCTGCATTTGGTCAGTTCCAACATTATACACAGCATAATACAGTGGCATAAACCTTTAACTGCTTATCAAGGGTACCAAACTACCGCAATCAATCTCACTCGAGATCGAAAATTTGCAACACTGGATAATAGGAAATAAAATAATCTGAATATCAAAGTTGGGCACCAGAACTAGTCACTTCAACTCTACTGTTAATGAAACTCTTTTCTAATACTGTAATCTAGAGGATACATAGATTCCTAAACAAGAGTCTAGTACTTTAGAGTTTCAATTTACAGCTCAGTGGAACAGTTTCCCTTCTTTCACGACACATTCATTAGGTGACTCTATCACAGTCTAATTTGGGAAGCCAAGAAAGCAATGCTTCTGGCTTCATAAAGTACTTCTATTATTTCAAGCCTACTGCCTCCAACTAGGGCTTAATTCTGACCACTCAGTTTAGAAACTTGGCTACATATAGCTTCTGTTTTGAATTTTCTAGGACAACATTGATACAAAAGACCTCCAGGAAAGCATTACTGTTCAGACACAGAAACACTTTATGAGCTGGTTTAGGGGGATGAGCATTTGGCATTCTCTAGTTTCTGCCGGATTCTGCATGACCTTACTGAAATTTAGATACCTTGCAGCCAAGACTAAAAATAAATAAATACGTCTGTTTGGCTATTTCCTTCTGTTACTTTTCAATTTTTAGGAGCTTTAGTAAATCATTTCTTCACTTTAATACAAGTAACCAGAAACCGTCCTACTCAATTAGTCTTGAGAAGATACCGCCAAGGGACAGCTAACTAGACACTTTCAAGACTTTAGCTGGTTGCGATGTTAACATTGGTGCTGGGGATTAATAAAACACAGTTCTTGTCCAGCGTTGGATTGTCTGTCTCAGTACTTTTGAAAGTAAGTAAATAAAACACATACATACACTAAAGGGGGACAAAAAGGCTTGTTACACAAAAATCCAAGATTACTGAAAACTACACTCCCTATTTTTGTGTTGCTTTCCTGCTGAGCTTTGCGACTCTAGATGGTTTCTATGGACAGAAAGAATTGGCTTCATAGAATCTTCACTTTATCAAAATAAGACAAATACACTACGAAAGTCAAATTCACTATTTTTCATGAAACTAAGTTTATGCATGGTTCTGATCAACTTTCTGCATTTCATCACTTGCTAAAGAGTATTTATTATTTGACCTACTACTTCTGTATCTATCTGGTATTTCTGCTGGCTTCACCTTTAGCGTGGACTGGGGTTTTTTATGCATTTTCCCCATCTATCCATGTCTCCTTGCTCAGCAGGTAATAAAAAGCTTCCACCTATTTCACCACCTCCACTCAAATCAGCCATTCTGCATGCACAACTCTCTCTCACGGCTCTTTTCTTTGATGGTGAGCAAGGCTGGAAGACAAGAAAAAGAGAAAAAGCAGGAGGCGGACAGGTCATGACTCCCGTGAGAAGCTACCTTTTATTTCCAGGTCAGTGACCAGAAACCTTCTCAGCCTCTACAGGCCAAACTCCATCCCTATCCCACTACCATTCAAGACTATCTCAGTAGTCTCCCAGCACCTCAGATCGGAGCCACAGCACTCTGCCCTCAGCAACAGCCCAGTACTGTTTCCTCATTCACGTAATATGAAAATACTTCCAGCTCCGCTTCATCGCTCTAGACAGCCACAACTATCACCACTTGCTTCCCACTAACATCTCTTCCTACACAACTCCATCCACTCCCTCTCACCATCTTCTTTATTACTAATATATAGTCGGTTCAATACTTTGTTTACCATAAGATTCACACCAGAAAATTACTTTTTCCTTAACCCCACTATCATTTTGGTCCACAGGGATGAAGCTCCAACATCAAAACAATCCACTTCTTCAGAGGGAGGAAGGTGGAGACTGTGTGAAGAAAGGTATACAAACCTCTCACTAATGAGGCAGGCATGATTAACTTGGCTTTTAAGAGTCAGCTCATTCACTATTTAATAGCTCATTTGTGACATTATTATGTTTTAAATACTCATTATCTTTTATGCCTCTGTTTTGAGGGAAAACAAGGCAAGGCACAAAACATTGCCAATTTTCTGAAGCGAGGCTCAGCTACAGGAAAGCTGCTGTAGATGACTAAACCTCACACTATTTGTTACTCAACTTTCTAGTCCTGGTGATTAAACGCTATACTGCTTCCAGAACAAGGATGTTTCATTACAGGCAGTTTTCACGAGGCATCAGATTCAGCTGCTACTTCATACAGGAAAGAGTAAGAACAAAAATAAATAAACAAACACTGCATCAGCAGCTATTTAATATAAAAACCTTATATAACGAAAATACATCGGAACACAGAAGGGTTGGGTTTGTTTTTTTTTCAGATCATCTTCAAGTTTACAGAGCTAAACCCAACGTATTTTAAGACTTACAGCCTAAAAATTTTGAATTATGAAACTAAAGGCTTATCCACGTATATCACATTTAAAAAGTAGAATTTCAAGTTATTTATTATGGCAATTCAGTAGTTTTTTCCACCCCATCCAATAAGGACATGAGGGTCTGCCAATATTATATGGTTAGAATCTGCAGTAGGTATATCCATGGAGCCCAGGCTGTTCAGGCTGTATTGCACTATTCATCTTAAGGCATATACCACTAATTGTGGAAATACCACAATCTATTAATGCCCTTCAATTTTAAGGATGATCCATACATCTGACAAATACTGCGATACACACAGGGGGCCTCAGATACGTAAAGCAACGAAAAGATAATTTCCGTTTCCTCAGGACTGGAAACATCTTCGTTCCTAACTCCTTTGTGATAAGAACAGCCCTAAAATAGAGGATGCTATTCTTTATGAGCACTAATCAGAATGCGGAGAACATCTACTGAGTTTTATTTTTCCTCTCCAGTAACACATTAAAAGATTAATCATTTCTAAAACTTTATGTGGCCTTGAAAGAATACATAGCAAAAAGAAATTCTAACTATACCATCTGGGGGGTAATAATCACCACCCAAGTAAGTGTACCACTTAAATCAAAAAAACTCAATTAGTCTTGAAATAAAGCTTCACTATGGCTAGATGCAGAAGTGTAAACTCAACAGGACTAGCTGACACTAAGGTCCTTGCACAAAGAGTCCTACTTTCACGAAGTTTAGCAGACTATGTTAAAGCCCATACAGAAACTTAGTCTTTAACATGACTTGTTAACTTGCTTGAGAATTATGAAACAAACTTCTCCAGGATTTCAACTCAAGGACTTGCCTTCTTCTAATAATACCAGCTGACAGAGAATAAAAGCACTCACTATAAGTGACTGCTGTGAGTGCATTTAATCTTATAATGAGCCCTTCTGCCCCATTATTCATAATGCTTATTCATTCTTTTAACAATTCCTAGGCAATTTGGGAAAAAAAACCCCAACAACCCATCAAAACCCCCCAAAAAGTAGTAAGGTTTTAAGATATAAAGCTAATCTATTACCTCATTCACCGAGTATGCATCAGAAGGAAACAGAGATGAAGTACTACTCCAAAGAAAGAAAAAAAAATTGTTTTTTAAAAATCAGTAGTCTGTCTAACCAGCTGTCTAACCAGCGCTGGAAAGAACCACAATGGAAATTGAGATAGAAAACTGTGAGATGGGTAGCGAGATTTTTCTCTCTAGACAACTCACCTCCATGTTCAAGAAAAACACGGACGCATCTCTCTTTCCCTCTTGCTGCAGAGAAATGAAGTAAGGTCCAGCCATTGGCATCTCGACCATTTGGAGAATATCCTTGCTCCAGCATCTTGCGCACGGTGTGAACATCGCCAGCAGCAACTGCAGCCTGAATCTGCAACTCTTCCTGTAGTTCAGGGTTTCTCCGACAGTGATGGTGTAACATCCTAGCTGAATCTGGCTTTTACAGAAGCGTCATGAGGTCACACTAGTCACCTTGAATCAATATAAATCATTAATAAATTAGGATCGGGACCAGGATCTACAAAAATCGTCAATACTACCGGAGAAACTGGCCGCTGATGGCTTGGATGGGCGTACAGGTCGCTGGGTAAAAACCTGTGTGGATGGCCAGGCCCAAAGAGTTGTGGTGAATGGAGTTAAATCCATCTGGTGGACAGTCACACGTGGTGTTCCCCAAGGCTCAGTAATGGGGCCTGTTCTCTTTAGTACCTTTATCAATGATCTGGACAAGGGGATCAAATGCACCCTCAATAAGTTTGCAGAGAACATCAGGTTGGACGGGAATGCTGATCTGCATGAGGGTAGGAAGGCTCCACAGAGGGATTGTGACAGGCTGGATCGATGGGCTGAGGCCAGTGGTCTGAGGTTCAACAAGACCAAGTGCCAGGTCCTTCACTTGGGTCACAACAACCTCATGCAACACTACAGGTTTGGGGAAGAGCGGCTGGAAAGCTGCCCGGTGGGAAAGGACCTGGGGGTATTGGTGGACAGCCAGCTGAGTATGAGCCAGCAGCGTGCCTGGGTGGCCAAGAAGGCCAACAGCATCCTGGCTTGTATCAGGAATAGCGTGTCCAGCAGGACTAGGAAAGCGACTGTACCTCTGTACTGAGCACTGGTNCGGTTTAGTGGTAATTTGGCAGTGCTAAGTTAATGGTTGGACTTTACGATCTTAAAGTCTCTTCCAACCGAAGTGATTTTATGATTTAATGAAAAGCAATGCTGAGATTTACTCTCTGTATGCAGAGCAAAGTCATCTTACACATGGGATAAAAAACCCAAATGATCTCACTGTTGCTAGCAAAATCACAGTACATAGTTCACATCACTGAACTGCAAAAAAAGGGGACACTTACACATTATAAGTAGTAAACATTTTCTTCAAAAATGACAGGATCAAAAAACAGTCCACAATTAAAGCATCTGAGCAATATGCAAAATGAAAAGTCTCCAGAACCCAATTTTTAAGAATCACAACATGGTTAGTATCACTAACTCCAGAGATACTGGTTAAATAGATGATCTACACTGTTAGATGAAACAGCAGTGCATTGCTAGAGCAACTGAACTACGGTATTCTTTTTTTCCTCCCTAGAAGTATATCACCTCTAAACTTCAGTGAAAATATTTTCATCTTACTAATATAATCTTTTCCTGTGACCTGCTGCACATGAATATTAGTAACACTAATGTGCAAACTGAAAACTTTACTTTTCTTATTCC
This sequence comes from Rhinoptilus africanus, assembly GCA_013400135.1. Lineage (NCBI taxonomy): Eukaryota > Metazoa > Chordata > Aves > Charadriiformes > Glareolidae > Rhinoptilus > Rhinoptilus africanus. The sequence goes on from VXBO01014145.1 coordinate 431,870, forward strand.
TTTTTCTCCCTTTTTTGGTTTTAAATTAGAGTCTACTGTCTGTATTTTGGCTCGTGGACTTCTTTATTAGTACATAAAGACTGCAGAGAACCTCTACGTTTGGAAAAATCAAACACAAAGATGATAATATACGAGACTGAAAACACGTAAGCGCAGTTAATATATCCCTGTCAAACACCATCAGAAGATATACCAGAACAATTGAATTTATAATTACCTTGATGCAGGTAATTTACAAGGATATGAAAGAGCTGGGCCAAAAGGCTACCTAAAATAGTTGCTGTAAAAGAGCCAAGATACAAGCACACATTGGGAAAGAAAGAAGTACTATACTCCAAGCTCTGTTTGTAAAGTACTCATCTGCACTTCTACTTGCTACCCAGCTGGGGACAAGAGAAAAAACACAGGTATTTAGAGATTCTTCCACAGTACACAAAGTCTGTCAAGCATTTACATTTTCACATACATTGTGTATCATATCCCATTAACAGGCATTCCTAGAATGGAAAGGAATATCAGAAGAAAGAGAATAAAAGCAGACTATTAGAAAGGCAATGCTGAACAATAGGAATCTCAGAAAATACCAAAAACTGTTGCAGTGGATATTAACATAGAACTAGAAGATAAAAAGGAGAAAGAAAAATGCATTTAGACTCCTGTAAAGTTAATCAAGATTAAAGTAAGAGGAAAAGTTCTAAAGACAAAAATGAATTTTAAGCAAAACTCAAGATTTACAGCAGCCTTGTTTTATTAGGATGTCAACCCACAACACCACCTAAACCTTCTTTTCCGTAAATATCATAAGGATTTCCAGATCCTCATGATTCATAGGTCATTCAAAAGACATTGCAATCAACTCCCTATATCCCACTGGGCGCTTGTTTTCTTGTAATCCAGAAATACACGCAGACAAAAGCGAAAACATCACTCATTGCCACCTCTCTAGGTAAAGGCATATTCATTCTTCTATACCCTAGTGGTGCCCATTGCAAAGAAGTTATTTATCTGCTTCTTGGAGAGATATAAACTCAAAATTAAGAGGTAGCTACAATGACCCTACTTACATTGCAAATATGGAAATTACATACAGCAAATGCCTGTCTTTGACATTTACAAATGCTTCAACTTACCATGTATGGAAGCAATCACTATTTCAGCACAGGGTTATGAAAGAAGACTTTTTAGCTCAATAGGTTATACATGGCTTAAGTACCGGCTTTGTTTTGTTTTATAGTATGAACTCTGTTATTTGACACTGGAAGAAAAGGGGATTTACAAACCAGCAACTGCTAACTCAATAGTTCAGCTTTTGCAGCATATTCCAAAATCAAACTTGGTTAATCTGACGACAATGGAAGTATTTCTATTGACTCTAATAAGCTTTTCCTAAGCTCTTTTCTAAACTCCAATTAGCACTTTGGAACACGCTCACCTATAAGACGGTGAACTTGACTTCATTCTGGATCACACCACTAATAGTACTGTTAATGAAATTCCAACTGCATGAACAAAGTCTTTCTTTGGAAAGCTGATAGTAGAATCTGACTGATAGTAAGTATGAGCCAGGGGAGATCCTTCAAAAAAAACAAAATTTAAAAAAAGATATAAAATCAGAGTGTGCCCCTTTATCCCTACTTTCTGAATGTGTACAAAACCAAAATCTGAAAACTTTTCTCTGAAACTGAGAATATCTCATTAAAAGTCAATATAGACAAGCTTTCTACTGCTGTTTTTACAGTCCCTTCTTGTAAGGGGCTAATACTTGGCAACATCTGATATGATCCTGAAAATCTGAAAATGAAGGTCAAACTAGTTGCTCAAAATGCCACAGAAAACCAGGACGATTAAACAGATGAAGAGGAATGGGATTTCTCATTTAAGGGGACAGCAGTATCCCCCCTGCAAATATCTTCGAAGACAGTTGGTTAAGAAAAAGCAAAGCGCTTTAGATCATATTTCTCAGCTGGTGGGTATATTTGTAATGCAGCATTATAAAAAGTTGGCACTCGCCCCATATGTTGCATGTGACTAGCAGAGCTTATTCAAATCAGCTAGTACTAAAATGCATAAGTACTAAAACATACAAAGCAAAAGACAAAGTCAGGCATAAGCAGCTCCTTTTATCACTTGCACCGTTTCTGTAAATATCTACTCTTATATCTCACCCCTATGGCAAGTAATGAAATTCAAATTACAGGGATACTTAACTGTAACAATAAAGGTTTCAGGATAGTTCTAGGTACACACCAGCTTTGAAAACATTTTTACTTCTGCTCCATAGGTCATTTAAAATTCCTGTTCACAAATCCCCATTTACAGCATCAATCTTTGGAGAAGGAAAGGAGGACTACTGGAAGTCATTAGCCATTTGGCATTTAATATTTAATGTTTTGCAACTGTAATCAATCTCATTCAGAAGACAGTATGCATTTTGATTGCTACATGTTGGCTTTCTCCATGCAAGTAAAAAAACGAAGTGAAGCGGGGGCAGGGGGGTGAAGTACCTTTACATTCGTGCTTGTAGTGATTGTATAGTGCCACGAAAATGGAGGACAACAGCAGCTACTTAATTGATTTTGCAAGTACAATGGGACAATGTATTCCTGAATTACCTTGTTACTCTTTGATGGATGTCCCACTCTTCATTGTCTTCACTACTCATAATCACGTGTGCCCATGCGTGTCAAAACCTGCTACCCCTAAAAAGAAAAAAAAGAAAAATAATTTATTAGTTGCAAAGAGTAAAAGCGAGAGGTTTACTTACTTTTGCTTTGTACCTGTGCTAGAATGATACATTTTAATGCAGTTATGCCAGAAAAGGCCCTGAAGTGTGTTTTCTTTCATTATCAGACAATCCTCCAGAGGTTGGGGTGGAGAGAGTTTGCTTCTGCCAGATGAGGAAAAGGCTACAGAGAATATTTTATAACAAAGAAGTGAAATGAGAGATGCACTTGTATTTCCGGAGTAAACCTTGACGGAACAGTCTAAACTCTTCTCTAAGGATTACGCATCTGCTCCGGCCATGGAACAAGAATGGATGCAAAGGTTACAGTAGGTATTTCTGCCTGACTGCTCATCATCTCCCTGCGGGAGGCAGATGCCAGAAAAAAACTTCAGGATCCGTTTAGTTCTTCCCAACCCATTTTTGTGGAGTTTTTCGTTTGGGTGTTGGTTTGGTTTTTTTTTTTAAATCTCCATACCATTTATACTTCCCTATCTAAAGAATAAAACTTGACAACATAGTACGTCAATTTCTGCGTCCTTCAGCCAGACTTCTGGCATCACCAGAGGGTCGTCTCTCCCTCACACAAGTCAGCCTAACACATGCTGCATTCTACAAACACAATGCAAGCAATACCACCACCTCAAAAATCTTCCCTCTTTTCTTCATACATAATAATTGTCCTTTTAGTACCAAAGTTTACTGAACTCCAGTTACAACCCCTATTCAGTTCCCTTCTTCAGACTAGCCCTCCTTGTCCTCCTTTCCTTGTGATCTGCAGTTAACAGGATCGGTCCCAATGCCTGACCACTTCTCACAGAGCTCATACTAATCAATGTTATTTCACTAATTCTTTGCACACCTCTGTCTATCCGACCTTTCGTTCACTTTGGCTACAAACTTCTTGCGACAGGACTCTTTATCATGTGTGAGCACTGCAATAATAAAATAAAGAATAAAAGCATTAATTACTTCATCGTATAGCAGACCACACAAAACCAACAGCCACTTGTTTCTTCTGCAAATGTGTTGCACCAGAACAATTACATGAACTGTGCAGCTTTTAGCTTGGGTTAAAATTTCTGTCACTTAATGCAATATAAAATCTTGCTTTCCTCACGAAAGCGCAGACAAGGAGGATGAAAAAAAGCTCTTTTCATCCCTCTTATGCACATTTTCCAAGAGCTTTCCTTCCCAAGATAAAACATACAAGGTCTGCAGATATGCTCACAGCCCTGCACGAAACTGCACTGCCATGACCTAATTTGATCACATTTCTAGCCTTGTTTCTTTGCATAGATGATCAGTCGTTAGTTCACCTTTTTTTTTTTTTGCATGATTTTCACTTTAAAACCCACACATTTTTTATTAGCTGATGCAAATTAGAATTGCACTGACTTCACAGACTACAGACAAGGTAACAGATTGCTCCACTAAAAAAGTAACAAGCTTTTTTCCCCCCAAAGGAAAATTAGCTGCATATGGCAAGAGTAAGATCTGCAACTTTAATAAAAAGAAGTCATATTTAGTGAAAGCAAAGCTCACTTACTCAATGACTTAACGAAGTTTTCTTAAAATACTAATAATTGTAGTAGAAGTAGCACACTAAATAAAAAAGACAAACACTTCATTATCTATTGATAATGTCTTGTGTTGTCAAAGAGATCTTAAGACTTTTCTACATCAATGTGTCACTTCATTAAAGTCATTGCAAGTATCATGTGGAAAATTAATTCCGACATATGTATATACTTACTTTAAAGAAAGTTCAAGGTTGGTTCTAAAAGCCAGAGCTTATAATACAGTATTTTACTCATTCAGATGAACTAACAGATCGACCTGATTCCTAAACTGTAAAATTACACATCCAAGAGCAGAATAAGGACCGCAATTTACTGATGTTAGCCTAACCCTATACAACAAGGAAAGTGTACCATTACACACAGCATTTAACATCTAGCATAGACCTAATCAGTGTAGATCGTAGTTGTCTGTGGTTGAAGTATTCCAAGACATTTAAATAAAAAAAAAAAAAAAAAAACCCCTGTG
>VXBO01014145.1:441463-520004 GCA_013400135.1 Rhinoptilus africanus
AGGCCGGGGATGTGGAGGCTGACGGGGCCTTCTGGAGGGGAGTAAGGGGAGGGACTGCAGGCCCCTCTCGTCCCTGGCGGAGGTAGCGCTGTGCTGGGCCTTTTCTCCCGGTTCCCGGGCGATACTTGCGCCGGCTGTTGTGGGGGGCAGTGGTTACACACGACCGTGCTCTAGCCCAGCTCCCCGTCAGGCTGGAGGGTGGCTTTTAGCGAGGTCTCCCTGCCACTAACCCAGTGGTGTCATTTCTGGAGAGCCAGTGAGATCAGATTGGGTCCGTCTAGTCCTGTCTCTAGTGGATAAAGATGCTCGCAGAAGAGCAGGTCACGCATCTGGCATGTTTAGGTGTCAGAGTTAACAGTCAGGGATTGGACAGCTTGCAGCAGAGGTGGTTTGCAATCTTTGGGAGGAAATAACATTATTTTAGAGGCTTCTACAGCATTTCATCACTAAGCAGAAGCATATTTATTGAGAAATGAGCCTATGAAGTCATTGCAGGTAGTCCAAAGTATGTTTTATTTCTTGACTGATTCAACCATTGCATTGTAAGGAGATCTAAAACCTTCAGACTCATACCCAACAGTCATGGCCTGTGGTTTCATTTTGCTTTATCTGATTTAATTTTTTAAAGAAAATAGGGTTTTTTGATAGTTTGTTTTCTCCCAGTTGCTACTTGAATAGTATATATGACAGGGAAAGACTAATATAGAGACTTGACAATATCTTTCTCTAATTGTGCCTCAACGCTAATATCTCTGAGTAATTGTGTGTCGCTATAAGCCATTTGTGCTAGTAAAAAAAGTAAAAAAAATGTAATATCAACAGTGTTAGTCCAGGCAAATCAGTGCTTTCTCTGATTGTGCTAAATTAAGTATCCCACCCAGGAGAAATATACATATTTTATAATTACAATTTAGGATATTCTGGAGGCATTCCCAGCCACTTAAAATTTCCTTACTTCGTTTCTGATGGTCCTTAATCCTTACAGGCTTCAGCTGCAGTCTCTAGTTCTTTATTTCCTTTTCTGTCAAGTTTTTTCTTGCGTTCTGTTTGCAGCTCCACGTGACTTTGATTTTTAAAGCCTAAGTAAAGAAGTCATTAAAATAATGTATAGCAAAATATTTATTTGTGGATTTTTCTGTATAGCTTCTTTTCTGTCTTTTGCCTGATCAATCTATAGATAATGTTTTTAAAACTGTTTCATATTCTTTNGCCTGAGGGTGAGCCGGGCTGAGGGGGCTCGGGCGGCCTGAGGGGGAGGTGAGCTCTGACAAGGAGCCGGCCTGAGGGCGCTCGGGGCGGGNGGTTTCATTTTGCTTTATCTGATTTAATTTTTTAAAGAAAATAGGGTTTTTTGATAGTTTGTTTTCTCCCAGTTGCTACTTGAATAGTATATATGACAGGGAAAGACTAATATAGAGACTTGACAATATCTTTCTCTAATTGTGCCTCAACGCTAATATCTCTGAGTAATTGTGTGTCGCTATAAGCCATTTGTGCTAGTAAAAAAAGTAAAAAAAATGTAATATCAACAGTGTTAGTCCAGGCAAATCAGTGCTTTCTCTGATTGTGCTAAATTAAGTATCCCACCCAGGAGAAATATACATATTTTATAATTACAATTTAGGATATTCTGGAGGCATTCCCAGCCACTTAAAATTTCCTTACTTCGTTTCTGATGGTCCTTAATCCTTACAGGCTTCAGCTGCAGTCTCTAGTTCTTTATTTCCTTTTCTGTCAAGTTTTTTCTTGCGTTCTGTTTGCAGCTCCACGTGACTTTGATTTTTAAAGCCTAAGTAAAGAAGTCATTAAAATAATGTATAGCAAAATATTTATTTGTGGATTTTTCTGTATAGCTTCTTTTCTGTCTTTTGCCTGATCAATCTATAGATAATGTTTTTAAAACTGTTTCATATTCTTTATGCATAAGTCTGGCACTGTGAGGCATTACCTTAATTGGTTTTAGATGCTGTCATGAATAACTCAAATAAATAATACAAGTAAGGGTTGGAGTTTGTCATTTCTTGTGTGTGACTGTGATTGCTTTTCTTTACTCTTCATCTTTGAGCTTTTCACTGTGCTCTCTTCCTGTGTCTGAAACAAATTTAGTCATTGTCTGACATTTTCCCCCTCTTTGAAGTACTTTTCTTCAAAATAAGCCCCCTCATTTAATTTCCTTTAAAGACTTCTATTCATGAACTGTTGTCATGTGTGAGTGAGAGATATCTTATAGATGTTTTTGTAAAGTGTTCTGCAAATTAATGGTATAATATAAATGTATTATGGTAGGATCGGGGAAAGCACAACCAGTATCACATTGTGAAGGTAAAATCTCAAAGTGCGTGTCCTAGAGGAGTTCTAAATCTTGTCTGCCTTAACAGCCTTGCTATATTATATGAATTTGTACAGGAGAGATCTGTTCATTTACCACGTAGGATGATAATTCAAGTTGATCTTGGAGCACAGAAGTAAATACGTTGAGATAATTTTACTTTATTAGGTGTTCATTTAGGAAGAAATGAAACTCAAAGATAGGAACAATAGCTATATAAAATATTCAGAGTGATTTCTGAAGAAATTTTACAAGGTTTCGGGTCATAAATTTCCACCTCAAGTAGAATTCAGAATAGATTCTGCAAATGAAGAAGAAAATTACTATCTGAAGTAGCAGATTTATTCTTAACATCTAAAATGTTGATTATGGGAAAGGATTAGGGAACGATTCTTAGGTCTGTCAGATGAGGAACTTACTATAACATTTTGGAGTTGTCAGGTCAGCCATTGCTGAATATGTCTTTAAAAATACCAAACCAGATTGAAGCGTAGATCGTTCCTGGTAGGCAACTTCTTCTTGTCTAATTTTAAACTATCTTCTAAATACTGCCCAATGGTAGAAGAAGTGAGGAGTTTGGGTAGCATATCTTGGACTATCCCTAGTCCTTTGCAGGTTTGGGAAGCCATTTTGTTAATGCATACTTCAGTTGCAGTTAAAAAAATCAAATCGTAAAAATTAAGGTGTAATTATCAAGGTTTTATGGTGTTTTAAAAACCACTGAAGATAATAAAGTAAAAAATTGGCTCATATACTAAATCCTATACTTTCATTGTTTTCTAATACTCTGTTACAAAGCAATAATAATTTAAAATATTTGGTGTGATGATAAATGTGGGTGTAATTGATACATAGATGGGACAATATTTGGAATTTCTTACCAGCTGGGAGACTGATCTGGGTTCTTCCTCTGGTAAGAAAGGGAAGAGGTAACATTAAATAAAAGACAGCTATAGACAGATGGCTTCAGTAGTCTACCTCTATGCCGGACTTAAAAGATAGGGATCCAACAAACATGCAAAAAGAAAATTCCTGTAAACAACACAAGCCCCACTCCTAACTTTGCAGTAGATAAAGTTAATGAATTAATTTTTGTTTTTTTAATTAAAAGGATTCTGGTTAGAGAACGTTAAAACTGTCGTAAAAAGACAAGTGTTACAGATTAGCATCACTCAGTATAGATCAAAAAGAAATGCTGATGTTCTTAAATATATCCTTTTTGTTTTCTGGGGGGATAGGTTATCTGTCTAGACATTTATATAACGGTTAGAAAATTGTGGGTGGTTAGGTGCTCATACTTTAAAGAGATTTGAATTCTTTTTAAGATGTAGTGAATATTCTGGTGTTGTGATTGGAAGATATGTTCCATTGACTTTGTGATAAAGGTTTTTTTTTTATACCTTTACAAAATATGGTTAAGTATTTTCATTGGCTCTTAAGTTTTACACTGTGGTTTTTAAGTATTTTTTAATTTTAAATTTCTTAGTCACTGGGCCCTTGAGACCAGCCCTGTAGCGTCATTGGTCCTTTGCATTATCTGAAAACCAGGTTTGGGTTTCAAGATTCAGAGGCTCAGAATCTGAGTTCTGCACATGTAGACATAAGGGAATTCTTTGTTCCTCATTACTAAATTCTCCACTTCTCCCCTCCTGTATATTAAGACCACTCACCTTGAGCCTATGTGCAGCCCAAGACAAGACTTCGCCTTTGATTTCAGTTTTTTTGTGAGGTGTTGCCGTACCCAGCCCTAGTGGAGCAATAAACATTGCCAGTTCAGGTTAAAATTTTCAATTGAAATTTTGTGCCTGTTTTTGGAGGAATCTGTCAGAAAAGAAACAAAGTTTTAGTAGTTTTAGCAACATAGAGAAAGATTTGATCCACGTTCTCGTATCTTTCAGAAGTAGTCCCTAGTAATAATCATCTTTGGTTTTGTTAGTTCCAGCAAATCAATGTTGGTGTCAGTAGTGTAATACTGGAACTGTAAACTTTACCAGGTAGCCATTCTTGTATCATTTTAATGTCTGACTGGGACAGTTTTGGGCAACTATGACTCTTGCTGTTTTTAAACAGTGAATTTGTATTTTCAAAATAAGTTAAATAATGGTAGTATGAACTCTAAAAGTGTGTGTTGTTCTTTTGTGTCTTTCTAGTTATCCTGTTAAGTTCAGTAATAGCAAAATATTTTTTTTCTAGGTAACTTAGAAGAGAAATGCCTGACAGAGCTTCTATTTCTCTTGCTGGATAAAAATAACTTGGAAGCTGATTTGCAGTGGCCGTGGATAATCAGTGAAAACATACAGCATTTCCTGGAATATTGAATGTTCTCATAATGAAGATCCCTCTTCTGCAGCAGATGTATAAGGACGTACTGGTAGGCGTTCCACTAGCAAAGGAAAGCCAATATTATACCTCTCTACTTAACTTGTGTATTGAGCAGTCACCAGAAGGAGATGAATCATGTAATTTGATGCATCTGCCATCTACTAATGGTGGTATTAGGAGTCACCAGGACACTGATATGTCAGATGCGGTTGTCCCCACAACAGATGATATATCAAACAGCTTTGCAAACATGAACCCCTCATTCTGTCCACGAGAAGTGATGCTGCTTCAGTTAACCTTGATCAAGATGATGGTTGCTAAAGCAGAGTCCCAGGAAATTGAATTTGATATGAGAAAGAAGTACTGTGAAATCTTTGTACTTCTTCTGAAGGAGGCAAAAATTGACTCAAAATTGGTAAGCTTTTATAAACTTTTGAAAGATTTTTGCAAAAGGAGGGAGGTGGAAAAAAAGGAATGTGCCTTAGATACTTTTTCTTTCTATATGTCTACAGATTTGTCTGCTCAGTAGTTACGATCGGCTGTTATCTCACATGGCTTCAAAGAGTTTAGCATCTCTAGTGTATTTCCAGCTGAAGCAAGGGGTAAGTATGGCATAACTTTTCACAGCTTAAAAAATGATGTAGGGAGCATGTGCCTTCAAGTTGTTTCATTTAACTCCAGAGCCAGCCTCTTACAGTGTTTATGTGGCACAAAAGCAGTCACTATATGACTACTGTAAAATCTAAAAGTACTTCTAAAGAGGCTTATCTCCTAAGCAGACTCACAGAGTAGCATCAGAACTGCTCCTTTACTCCATCTGTTGCCTGCGCGTCTGCTCTGCCCCTGCCAGCCTTCTGAAAGGCCCATCTCCAGTCTGCTGACAGTTCAGCGTACAGACTGTTAGTCCCCTCAAAATGCCACACGGTTTTGTTGCAGTGTGTTTAGCTCCAGTGTCAGGAACAATGTGAAAGTTGTACAAGATAATACTATGTGATGTCTTAAGGGGCTTTGGGTTGTAAGTGATGGATAGGAAAAATATGTAATAAATATTCCAAGAGAGGATTTCAAGTGTGTTTGGAGGGGTACAGAGAGAAAGGAGACTGATGTGTAACAGAAGTTTTGTAATGGGACGTGGAATGTCTTTCTGCATAAAAATCTGGAGTTTTATGAAACTGTTTAAAGGTAGAATGTGTGTAGATGACAAGAAATATTCTCTTTAAGGTTGCAACACAGGTATTTCAAAAACTCAATCTACACTATCAATATTTTTCCAGTTATGTGAGATCTGTTAGGTGATGCAGTAGATAAAAATACGTAATAACCTATTGAAAATTAATAAAATGCTTTTCTGTATTTTCTTGTTTCAGTATTTCAGTTATTCAAGTTGTTGTTTTTCTTTTACTTGCTGTATGTTGTAGCCTCCACAGTAGCATCTCTGAGCATGGATTTTTCTCAGGAATATGGTTGTAATATTTCTTGCAAAGTTGTCTGAGTATTATGAATTCAGTTATGGTCTGTCTACAGTACATGACATTGGGAGGTTTGGTTTTCCCTTATTGGACAATACAGATAATTTTTATTGCATGTGTATGTCATTTCACATTTGTAAATACTGGCCTATGTACTTAAAAAGCACTGGACAGATGTATTGTTTCTACCTGTGTTTTGTCTATGTCTACACTGGAGTCTTTTAAATCTACAATTTTAAATCATTATATTATGATTTAATTTGCATAGCAATTGTAAAGCATACGTGATTGGGCTTTTTTTACTAATTTTCTTAGAACGCATTAAATGTCACCTGGCTCACCTTTAGTCTGAAGACTCTCTCTGGATTCCCTGTGACTACCCAGGTGTCAGAATGTCTGTGGACTCTTACAGCTATTATCAAGGACATACTGAAAGACAAAGTTTTACCCAAAGCAGGTATTGTAGCAATGTTACGATGGTATTGATACACCCGTGCCCACTAGGGGGAGGAATGTTACTTGTAATCTTATCTGGGTTACATCTAGCCTGTCTAAAGAACACCTATTTTTTTTATTATAAAATGTGTGACAAAGTACTGTTAAACATGTAGTGGTTTAAACATGCTTAAAAACTGAGAATTGTCACAGTCACCTGTATTCTGCTTATTTGATGATTTAGCTGACTGTGTTGCACTCCAATTCCATAATGTTCTTCTTGTTGCTGTAGGTATTTTGAAGAAGTTGTTGGCTCCTCTTGATGCTGTGCTTGAAGGATTTTTTAATGCCATTCTGTTCCATCATTTTGACAGTCACCACTATACTTCACCTTATTCTGAAGCTGCAAACAATTTGATCAGTTTTATAGATCTGCTTGAAGCACTTCTGGCTTCCAGAATTGAATTGGAACTACCACTCAGATGCCAGAGAGTTCTATTTTTGAAAGTTTCTTATGTCCTGAACCTCATTAGCTCATCAGTTCACTATTTAATCAAGAAGAAGTTCATTATGCTCCTTAAAAAATGCGTCCTTTACAAATCTAGAGAAGATGTTAAAAGTGGATCACTGTTCTTACAAAACCCATGTTTATATGAGGATATGCTTGCAGTGAGTGATGCTGTTCTGCAGGTTGTGAATTTGACCTGGCTTAACCAGATCCCGCTCAGTGAAAAGGCTAGCTACTTTGGAGGCAGCGAAGCTGCACCTGGAGGTGATACTCAAGGTGGTTCTGACCAAACTGTTCTCAGAGCCTTAAGTCTGGTTGTGCTTAAAGCACTGGAATTCAAGATTCAGAACTCTGCTACAGAAGCTGAAATCAAAGGTAATAGTGTCTTTTAGTTTTGTTCATTAAGTAGCAAGAGTTCTAACGCTTTCAGATTTTGTACTCATAGCTCATTAAGACTGTAAATAGAATTCAGCTGCATTAGTGGTGGTGGGAGGGAGGAAAGATAAGACCCACCCAGGAAACTTGCTGTCACTCTCTCCTTCCAAATTAGTTGTCTCCTTGCATTTTATCCTATCCTTAGCCCTGCAATATGGGGGGCTTGAAACAGCTGCATTTGGGGTTGAAAACTTTTCCTGTTATGAATGTGTGTTAATATTTGAAATGGTTGAGCCATATTATGAGCACCAGGCTCCTCTCTGTTTGGAAAATAAGAAAGCCCGTAGCACACGCATCTACCCTGTTCGGGGTGGGGAACTAAAAGGAATTGCAGGTAACACTCTACTGTTTTCTAATGTGGAGGTAGAACTTTAGTAGTGTTATGTACTTGTCTTGGTTGAAGGTACTAGGCATTACTGTTGGACAAGTAATGTAATAGAGCAAAACCAGTGGTGGTAGAAAAGATAAAAATAACGAAGCTAGAAAGTTACGAGACAGGAAAATTATGGGATTTGGCAGAGTATAGTGGTTGTGTTCTTCACTCTGACTTACAGGTCTAGTCCTTTGAATTAGTAGGTGTAAGGCATACTTCTCATACCTGCTTACATGAGTATGTTTATTCTATTCAACGGATGAATTGGATTATTAGTAGAGCAGATCTGGCTCTTGTGCTAGGGCTATGCCACAAGGCAGGCAGTGGGATGGCAAGGGAATGCTGTGAAACTTGCATTCCTGATGGGAGAGAATGCATTGCTGTGTCACTCTGGTAGCTAGTTAGTAGTCTTCTCCTATGCTGTAGTGAAGCGTTGGGGTGAGGCTTTTTGCTTGAGAGACACTCCTGGAATCCTGTCTTCCCACTTGCCTCTGTACCTCTGAGTGGCTCATGATGCACATCTGCTGATGGTAAACCATGTGAACGTGGATGTGCAAATTCTATGATCAAAGCAGCTTGCTGTCCCTGGATTACAGGCTTCATGGCAGAAGCAGAAAAGCAGTTCCGAAGCAGTGTTTCTAGGCAAATACAAATGAAAATGTGTGTTCCTTATGTCAGCCAATTGATGATGTGGCAAAAAGTAAAAAATAATTCATTTATTTTTAAGCAAGGCTGAAAGTTCACAGCATTTGAAATATATTGAGGCATTTTAATACAAGTTCTAGATGTTAGTGTTATTTTACTTTTTATATTTCTACGTTATATAGCAAGCATAAAATTAATTTTTAATACATCTGACTGTGCAAAAGAGCTATGGACTACTGTAAGATAGCTTCTGATGCTTTTTCCAGATTTTGTAAGATGTTATATTTGTGATGCCAATTGCATTCTTAGTTTTTAAAGTATTTGTAGAGAATATTTTACTTATGGTTCACCTTCTGAAAAACGTATAGAGACTGAGATTGTCTAAGAACAAGTGAATAGGAAAAATGTAAGTTATTAGATGTCTCTGGGAAAATTTTCTCAAAAAATTCTCCTTTCTTTTCCAGATTCATGACACAAAAATGAGTTCTCTAATTAGATTCAAATACCTCAAATGTCAACAGGAATTTCAAGTTAAAAGGAATGGTGCTTCTATTTTAGTGACATTAAGTGGTTAAAACAAGCACCAAAATGCTTTAATATGCTAACTTCCCTTCTGGGTAGCTGGTTGATCTTATCTTTTTTTATTAACGTGAATTACAGTGGGTTAACTTGAATTCAATTCAATTTTGAGAATAATTTCCAGATAGCTTTGATTTATAGGGAAGAATTTCAGTCTGAATAGTAACTATTAATAACAAAGATAATTTTCTGTTCCTATTATTTGCTAAGAGGAAAAGCAAATCTTAAAGTCAAATATTAAGGAAAACCACATAATGATGTGGTAAGGAAAATTGATTCCCATGTTGCAGCAAATTTTTCAAAAGTGGTAATTACTGTTTATATAAATGATGCAACTGTTCTCTTTGAGCCATAGTGTATGTCCACCAGAATTAGAGTTTTTACTTAAGGAGTGCTTTTGGGGTAAAGATATATGTCATTATATCTTTTCTGTTTTCCTAAACATTGATGTATCCTGTGTTACATGAAAAACTGCTACCTGGTATCTTGCTACCATATGTCATTAGTATTGAAGAGGTGAGTTTCTTGACTTAAGGGAAAGAGTCTGTGTGTCACGTGAATACAAAGTTATTTTTATGAGTAAGCTACTGCTCTAAAATGGCTTAAATTTTTGAGGTCCTTTTCCCACCCAGGAGTGCAGAGTTTAGAGGGAGGGGAAAAACAGATTTGCAGGAAAAATGCTGCTTACATTAATCCTTCTAGCAAGGCTTTTATCCTCTCATTGGAGGTACCTTTATCCCAAGCCTATACGTGTGAAAACATTCATCGTCTGTGAAGAACTCATTTTATAAAGAATGTCTATACTACAAGGTTCCTACTTTGTTTTATTGTAGAAATGACAATTTATTACCATCAACTATAGATCACTGCAGTTAACTTCTACAGTGAATCGCACTAGGGGGGTGGTTGAGTGTGTGTGTGGGGTGTTAGCTTCAGTCCTATCAAAACATTACAGTTGTAGTAGTATTTCATGTATGGAGAAGTACTTGAGGGAAAATCTCAGCAAAGTGCTCATATTGGATCATGGCACTGACTTGATGGTAATTCACCTTTCCTTAGTTTGTAGTGTACTAATGAGGCTACCTAATTAGGGTGCTAAAGGAAAGTACAAGTCCCAGCTGTGTAGGTATAGTCACATTTTTGTAAGTTTCCTGATATATGCAAATTTTTGGAGGTATATTTTCCTTCATTAGCCTGCAAGCTTTGGTGTGAGAGGATTCACCCTGTTGTACCTAAAACTTTCTAGGTCACTTCTGATTATTCTTCCTTGAACTCCAAGGAAATCAATGCTGTCAGGGGAATAAATTGTGTCCTTTGTATTATGGGGGAGAAGGGGGAGAAGTCCTGTGCCTAATGAGTAAATTAATTTTCTGTAGGCTACTTACAGTTGTTAATGTTGGCAACTAACATTGATATGACTGGAGTTTAATAGAGTAGCCATTCACATTGAATTTAAGGTTAGATAACTGCTTATGGTTTTCTTAAAAATATTTCTTGATTTATCTGGTACCGAGAAGCTAGAATTAGTCAATGAAATTTGATGCTGTGTTAAATCAGTTGATCTAAGGAATGATAAATGTGTTCATGAACTGCTATGCGCTATTAACTCAGAAAATAAAAAGTGGATGATGTTTAGTAACAAAAAATGTACATCAAAATTCATGGTTACTTCTTTCTTTCAGGAGTCTTTCAGAGTTCCATGTCCCAGCTGTTGATATTCTGGAGGAGTCATCTGAAGTCTTCCCCACAGTCTCACCCAGTTGTACATCACTGTGAATGGCTCTCCTTGATTTTTATAGAGCAAGATGATGATATGTGGGAAGCTGCTAAAGCTTTATTACTCATTTATTTAAAATTTGATAGGTTAGTGTACATTTCTTTGACAGGACTGTGAAGAATTGTAATTTAGTGAGGTGGTTATGATATACTTTACTTTTCCACTGATTATTTTTGTATGAAGAAAAAATATTTTTAATAATAAAAAAAAAAACCAACCCCAACCTCAGGACAATGTAATATTGTGTGGTGTAAGAGCAGTTAACTTTGCTGATAATTTGAATAAGTGTTTTTTGGATTGCAATGGGGGAGTTGTGCAAGTGTTTCCTATTAAATACTTTATTATCTCCTGTAATTCAGAATAATTGACTTCACAATCTAAAATAGTGGATAAACACAGATGAAAGGCAAGACTGTTTTCTTTCAACACTGAGAGTTTGGAAAGAAATGTGATATTATAATTAAACTTCAAGAATTCTGGGACTTTGGCAAAGTAGCCCTTTAAGGATTGGACAAGCTAGTTGGTAAAAACTGTTACTGCTAATAGCTGAACTGTGTTCTTCGTGAATTTGTCCTGGACATTCACTGCGTCGTTGTTGTTTAAATTAGATAAAATATTATGCTACTTTATAAAAGATCCCTCAAGCTTCAAATATGAATGTATGGCAAGTAGTATCTTAGATAAACACACTTAGACACCTAAATAAAAGTGAGCCGCTTCCTTCCAATGTGCTTAGCATCCTGAAAGTCAGTCTGTTTTCCACTTTACAAAAATATTTTTAAAAGTAAGCATCTTTGTTTATTCCAGAATGTTTCCTAAGGAGGAGTGCTATTTAAGAAGTCCTCGTTTAAGTACTTTGGCTTCCTAAGTTGTCTGATCTACCTTCATTCACATTCATTCTAATGTCAAAACTTCTTTTTTGGTTTTTACTTTTTGGCAAAATCAAAAAAGATCAAGAATTCAATTTTCTGGGCATACTTGTTTGTTAAAAAACTGCAAACTTCCATTGAATTTAATCCATTTTATTACTTTTCAGGTTATGGCATGATGCTTCTCATACCTTAAGCCAAAGAGAGGAGGAAACCTGGAACTCCCTTACGCATGCAAGTGGATATAATCCTCACTGTATCTTTTTATTTTTTCTAGAAAAAATTGCATTTGATTCCACAGTGCTGCTAGATTTTTTGATTTCATCAGAAACTTGCTTTCTGGAGTACTTGGTAAGATACTTAAAGCTTCTTAGAAAAGACTGGCATCAGTTTGTAGATGTCTGTAACCTTTTTGATACCAAACATGGCACTTTTCAATCAGTTTCTTCTGTCAAGCCACTACATCAAGAAAAACAAAGCTGTATGACTGATGAGAGTTTGCAAAATGCTTGTTGTGAACAAGAACCACAGACTTCAGTATCTTTGGCTTCTTCTCACAATTACTTAGTGGTTACAACAGAGCAAGGTGATAATGAAGTTGCAGAGTCTAACCAGTCTAACTCATTGATATGCACCGATAGTACATCTCTGCTGGGTTCTCTTCAAAGCCTTGTTAATTATGACAGCTCAGATGACTCTGAATTAGAATCAGATGGAAAAGACTGCTTGGTAAACACAAAGCAGGTGCCTTTAAATAATGAGAGCGAGACGAGGATAAGGGAAACTGGATGCAGTGACACAGATGATAAACGGAACACACACAAGTCTGAAATGTTGCCGCTGAAACAAAAGGGATCTAATATTTCATCCTGTTTGACTTGTATGGCATCCTCGAATGACACCATTCCAGTAAGAATAATGCTTTACAAGTCAACAAAATGTTTGGAAGAACTGCAAAAAGCTATTTCTAGGTTGCAGAGAAGAAATCTTTTCCCATATAATCCATCTGCATTGTTGAAACTACTGAGCCACGTTGAGAAGATCAGTGAGAATATGAATCCCCAATAATCTGAAGAAGTGTTCTAGTTATTTTTTTTTTTAACTAGTACAGTAGGGGATGTTTCCATTAGATTAATGACTGCTAAAGCTCATGCCTCTTGCATCTGTCAATGTATTTAACCTGAAATAGGATAAACGTGTGTGACACCTTTAAAAATCTGCAATTGCACTCGGTGATATGATCCATTACCTTGGGGTCCTAAGCTTATTCATGGTGTGTATGTCAGCGTACGCTACATAAGGATTAATTGCTAATTATTCAAAATTTGATGTGAAAGCATATCAACAACATACGATACTTAAAGTATTGTCAATTATGTTTAATGTCATTCTATATATGAAGTCATTGCCAGATTGGTAGTGATTTATGGACTACAGTGCAGTGTTAATGCAACACTTGACTGCTTAGAGGTTGAGATAAATAAAATATTTTAGTTGGTGAAAGTTTTGATGTTTATACTATGAGTTCTGCATCGGTGCTTTTAAGTGGACATTCAGATGTGCTACCACAATAACACATGCCACACTCTTCTTGGCTGAAGTGCTTAACCAAGGTCTAGGATATACTTTTTATCTGTTACTGTTTGCCTAATTTAATCAGCAGCGTTGCCATTTCACTGAAAATTGCATTTAGTTTTTCTTAATGGTATATTCCCTTAATTAAAAGGAAAGGTAGGTGTGGGACTCGTGCATGTATTGCCTATTTACAGAGCATTTTAGTGGAGAACTATATGTAAAATCAATCTTAGGTAATGCAGCAGAATTCCTTGCATTTATTACATATTTTGTATAAGTATAGAATATATACGTAGTTAATTTGTTAAATCAGGAACAGGTAACTATAAACTTAGTGTCTGCAGTGCAGTGACGTGGATATTGAATTTAAATTCTTATACCTACATGTTTTATTAGATCTAATTTGAATAACCTGAAAAGTAAGTGTCTAAGACTTTGCCTGGGGAGAGTTAGTTCAGAACAGGATCCAAAACAGTGCGTGCACTTAGCAGAAAGCCACCTAATGTTGGTGTGCTTAATGTGCAGCTTGTAATGATCTTACAAGGGTTAGGCAATGGGAAAGTACTGCCAACAGGGACTACTGTAAAAATCTCAGACCTCATCAGAATTGTAAGAAGCAGTTTTCCATTTAGGATCATCTCTTGAAGGTAAGTGCTCTGTTCTCATTGAGAACCAAGTAAGCACTGTCTTCTTTTTAAATAGATACTTAGTGTTAAATTAAAATAGATACTGAGTTAAGATGAACAGTCCCCGGCGCAGGTGACTGACCCCCAAATCCCCGTGGCCGTCTTCTAGGTTAGTCTTGAGCTCTGAACTGGTGAATCAACACTACTGGGAGGGGAAGAAAACTAGGTGAAGCTTATGGGATAATTTAGCTGGAAATCACAGTGCTCTTAAGAGACACTTAAGTGGTATGAATTCTCAGGCAGGAAGGTTTGAACCTCAGTCTTACTGTTTCAGGCTGACAGCTGTAATCACCGGGCAGTTCTATAGAGAAGAGTGATCCCCTTCACTGGCATGTAGGAGATCTGAATATTCTGTGTGTTTGTTGTGATTTTTCTTCCTGAGGTGACTTGTGCATGGGAGTCGGTGAGAATGTCAATGAATGGAAACTTTTCCATTCATGCTCATTGTTGCTTTAGTTAAAACCTAACCTCTGAGTTGTCCAGGGCAGAAGAATGCTTGGTTTCTCTTTACTGTTTGAACTTGATTATGCTCTAGATGCTGAGTTGCTCACTTCTGTCAGGAGTAAAATGCCTCTGGACATGTTCAAAGATGCAGTTCTACAAAACTTTAGAACTTTTCAGCTTAAACAAGGGAAGTGCCTTTGGGAAGGCGGTTGAGCAAGAATTTCTCAAGATCACAATTTTAAACGTAGGTAGATACTTAGATTTCAGTGAAATCCTTTCCACTATCCTCCCTTCTTTTCTAATCTAGCCTTTGCTGACTAGTTTATTTTAATTGAGTAACTTCATTGTTTTCACTGAACACAGTTCAGCATTTCTTGGTCTATACTTTGCCAGCGGGAAGTGTAAGTCTCAGACACTGATAAGATAAGCAGGGTGGGAAAAGTGGAATGGGGAGATTAGTTCGATTTGGTTAACTGCTAGTTGTCTCGTTTGTCAGTGATTACTACCACTATAAAAACTTTTTTCAAGGAAAAGACATCTCAGAACAGGATGTAGAATTTAGCAAAAAGTGTAGGAGCCATAATTTTTGATTTTTGAATACAGCAAATCCAATTGCAATCCAAATGTGTTTAATTCTTACAGGCATGAAGTTGATTTTGTGCCCAGTTGCTTATTAATAGTGATCGTTCCCACATGTTTCACTTCTCGGAAAGCCATTGTTTTAATTCTTAGAATGTTTTAGTGATAAAAATGTGGGTAAATGTGGTTTGTATTTGTCAACCTTAATGTGTTGATATTTTACCATTTATGAACTGTAGGACCTGAGATGGAGTAAAACTGATGTGAGTCAACTTTTCTTTTATTGCACACAAAATAAACGTGAGCAGTGAAGGTAGCTACTAGTTCTGTGGCTATATTAAAAAAGTCTATCACAAAGAAAACACTTTGCAAAATTACTTGTATTTTAATCCATTGGTGAGTATATAAGGTGGGTGGTTGGAGGGTTTTTTTGGTCTTGAGCTTTTACTATCTAAATCTCTTAGGCAGAGCTGTTATTTCATTTGCTAGAGCAAATTAAATTGTCCGCAGAACCTGTTACCAGTGCTAAATTAGAACTTCTGAAGCAGGTCAATTGTATTTTTACTAGGAAGATGATAGGCCTCATCTTTGGATATTGATATCTAACAGCTTTTCTTGTACTATTTCAAAGCAAGACACAGAACACGTCAGGTGACCTGTCTGGAGACAGTTTTCTGTTCCATCCTGAAATGTCCACAGTCTCCACTTATGTCTGTGCAGTTGTTTTGAGGAGTTTACTTTCAACATCAATAGAATAAATAATGCTTTAATGAGGTAAGCAGTTAGCACTAGAAGTTGCTTACAGGATGTACTTTTTGAAAACAATATTCTTAAACTGGAATATTTGTAGAGCTTGATTGCAATTACAGCTGAATCCAGGTGGTTCCTTGCTTGCGGTTCTTCAGACTGGATTTCCTCCAATGTTTTTATGACTGCTCTCCATTCTAGTTTGAAGACTTGTAATACAAGTTTTAATCCTGTAATACAAGAATAAAAACCAACCTTGAGAATTTTTATACTTATGATACTGTTGTAGAGCTGGGCATAAGAAGCCTTGGTTGTTTCTGGGTTTATCACTGCAGGGTAAGCATTGTTTGTGCTTTTTAGAAAGTCAGTCTGGGGTGGTGTCTGAAGTCAGTGTCAAGTATTTATCACAGCCTTTCAGGGTCAGTAGGAGTGAAAATACTGTGGTCATTACAATTTTACTTCTGTGTATTTTCCTTTAAAGAGTAGTCCAAATTAATTTGTAAACTCTTGTTGTATTTTGTACAACTCTTTTAGGCTACCTGGTTTACTCCGAAATCTTGTTAGAAGCCAACTGTGTGTCAGAATGGATGACAGCAGTCTTTTACTATCACTAGCTCAAAAGCAGACATGGACCTGGAGTTGACTGAGCAATATCTCAGGGATTTAAGCTTTTCTAGCTCATGGTCTTTTTAAAATGTTGTGCAAATGAGTTTATTGCTGATAACTGTCAGAGATGCTCTTTATCAGACAAGCTGCTTTGATGCTGGTTTACGTACAGGAAGGAAGGAGTACAGCAATACATTTTGTGGTTAAAAAGCTTGCATGGAGAATTAAAATATCCTTAGTTATTTCTGGTTCCTACTCACCTGTGCTGCAAAACATGCGCTCATCAGTCAGCAGTGTCCTTTCAGGGGGAAGATTGTAAAAAATTGTGAAATGTTAAAAAAAAAGTAGCGCACACAGCCTCAAAAGTAATTGCACTGCTGAATGCTGGCTCCCTTAAAAGGTTGTAGGAAAGGTTTGTACGTATGTGCCCTGAAACTGTCAGGAGTTGTAGCTGCTAATTGTAGTTGTTGAATATTCTGCCCCATCTCATCCTGATGCTAGGGACTTGAAACTTGCAGGATTTTCTGTGGCCCTTCAAAGAGCTTCCAAATGTCCATAGCTAATTTGAAGGAACTAATAGCTACATAGAAGACAATGGATAAGATTTTGAAGCCTATTTTGCAAACCAGCATGTACTGATAAAGTAAAAAGATTTGCTGTGAAATGACAAAATGCTGTGTGCTTATTTCTACATTTGCAATGTTCATCCTTTGCTTGCTAGCTTTATCTTCAATTGTAATCTTTCGGAGTTTGAAGTTTGTTCTTAAAGTAACTTTGTTACTACAGACTTTTTATAGCTATTTCATGTAGGGATTTAACTGAAACAGAAATTAATGCTTTCTGGAAACTTACCTCCAGTGCTTGGCTTCCTTGATAGTATTTATATTCTTCAAGAAAATCATGTCTGAAATGGTGCTCTGTTTCTGCTGAAACCACTACCAGCTGCTGTGGGAATTTGGCAAAGAACTTTATGCAGCAAATACAAAACTCAACCAATTTTTTTTTTAATTATTTATCTCCTCAGAGAAGAATCTAGTACTTGGTCATCTTCAACAGAACATTGGTCCCTCTAAAGGGGACCAAATTCATTCAAGGCCAGGCTGGATGAGGCTCTCTGAGCAACCTGATCTAGTTGAAGATGTCCCTGCTCCCTGCAGCGGGGTTGGACCAGGTGACCTTTAAAGGCCCCTTCCAACCAAACACATTCTATGATGATTCTAAAGGAGTTTTTCTTCACCTAAAGTAAAAATATTGACTAGTATGATGCCAGTGTTTTCTGTAATTTTTCACTCATGAGCTGGCATGGAGGGGGAATTGCTGGCTGTGAAGCATCAAAGGGTTTGCCTTTCAGTTTCACCGAGCAAATGCTTATATTTTACGCTTGTGTTCTGTGTGCATGGATAAAGACTGATGCTCAAAGAGTCTTCTAGTGATGTAATCAAACAACATTTGCAGCATTGTCTCTTTGTGCAAGTATTACAAGTTTTTGAGGTTTATTTTTATATGGTTGTTAAACCAGTGCTTCCAGCTCCAGGGATCAAGGCATCTTTTTTTAATCCTATATTATTTGGACTGTTGGAAATTAATTAGAAAAAACTCTCTGAAGGAATTGGTTGGACTAATTGTTAAATCCAGACAGAGTATTTTGTGTATTAGTCGTCTGCGTCTTAAGGTAGTAATTGCACGTGGGAGTATTATTTGAGTGCATTAGCAGTGCTGTATTTGGGGTGGAAAGGGTGAGCTCTACAAGTCAAACCTTAGATACAGTTGTTCGTGCTAAGATTTTTATGAGTAGCACACAAGTTTTAACACACTGCTTGGTATAAATGTGAGCAACCAAAGTTACTCTTCCTGCTAAATTTACGCTTTTAAATGTATTAGCACATACTTGGTAAAAGTACCTTATAGACATATGCAGTTATATTTGAATTGCTATAGCGTTTCGGGTTATTAGAAAGGTGAATTTGACAAGTATGGACAAGATGATGCTAAATCAAGAAGAAAGAAAAACATCTTCTCACCAAGGATGATTTAAGATAAAACAGACTAGGATTTTTCATGAAGAATGTTGACCGAACTGTAACCAGATGAACTGACTGAATCACACATATGTCTGTGTGCCTCTGGATATGAGAGCATTCTTAATTGCTGTCCTGGAGGCTTATTGATACACTGTATGATCAGTATTTAAATGAAATACAGCCAAGAGTTTGTAACAACTTGAAAGAGATAGCATAATTGTGGTATTTATATCCCTCAATTGCAAACTGTGCAAGAGAAATCGGTTAGAAAGCAGTCCCAGGTAATGCCGATATCTTTTCCTGGAGCCTTTTTCCTAAGGCATATTTGAAGCCTATTAATGATCCTGTTCTTTGCATTTTAGTGAAGAGATGGCAGCTTGGGTCAGCAGTAGAGTTTGTTAGTGTTCCTTCACTTCTCCGCTGTCTTTATCCTGCTAGCATTACTGTAGATGTCTGCTTTTTATCCAATTGTAATCTTCCTTCTTGTTGTTAAGGCCTGGATTCTCAAAGTATCGAGCTTTCTAATTCTTGTTAAATTTCACAGGAAGCAAGTTCTGAAACAATACTTTAAAATCTTAGGATCTTAATTTTTAAAGTACAGATTGCAAGATTATGCGTTATGATACTGATGGTCTTGAACATGTGACTTGAAAGGATTAGTTTTCAGATGTGTTGATTCTTGAGGAGCAGAAAGTATAGGAATATCAAGTTTTTTTACCTTAGTCTTGAAGGAACGTCAGCTGGCAAGCAGATGGGTTTCACTGGTGGTAAAACAGAATTCAGAGTCCAAATTATAATTATTAGATCAAATTGATTCCTATTTTTTCTCTGCATATACATATGACTGAGATTTGATTAACTGCCATTGAGATAATCAGTTAGCAAAAATTACTAATAGGCAATGCAATTAAAACATCTGTGGGCTCTCCAGATGAATTCTATTTTTTTCCTATAAAGGAAAACAAAAGAAACCCTTAGCATTTGTGGTTTTGGTTTCTTGTGGGCTTTTTCTTCTTCCCCCTGCAGGTGCCATCATTCACAACACCCCTGGTTTTAGAAGCTTAAGATTTAATACAGCCTCAAAGACTTGCCAAGAGGGTTTTCCCTATTGGGAAAGTTAATACTATAATCTTTCTTATGTAACTGCTTATAAGTTCAGGTGAAAGCTCGCACCCAACGTGTGGATTCACTGCAATTTAATGTATGTGTTTAACTGGCTGGAAAACAGAAAGAAGTGAATTTTGTGAAATTTTCTTGTTCTATTTTTTTTTTATGAAAACTTATACATAATTTCCAGTGATATGTGAAATAATTATTTGGGTCAAATAACATGTCTCCATTGTTCACTTATATTTATTTGTTGTATGATTAAGTAGTTGTTATGCTGCAAGTAAGGAATAGTAACACGCTTTTTTTTTTCTCTGAGACATACAGACTAAGGCAGATTTTTTTTGTTTGGTTTCCTTTTTTACAGCATTCAGATTTAAGGTACCTGAAAGGTAAGCAGTATCAAAGTGCAGTGATGATTGAAAGGTCAGGGGGCAGCTTTGATCAAGAGGGTTAGCTTGTTATTTACCATATATTATCTTTAATCTTGTAATAGAGTCCTATGTAGGTGGTGAGTGCTACCTAACAAATGCTCCTCAAAAAGTACGTAAAAGCATTTTTTTCCCATTTTATTATTTGTAGCAGCACCACATTTGCTCCAGTCAAACAAGCATGTTTTTTGCAATTTAGTGTAACAGTGAAGAAACTGTGGATTAAGGCACAATAAAGAGGTGTTTCTGCCAATTAACCCATTACATTACTGGCACAGTATTAGCCAAGTGGTAGATGAATCAGCTTGCTCTAGGCTTTCCTAATTGGCAAATTTTCCTGAATGTTCTGCTTCATACAAGTGGTTCAGATGTGAGAAGGTATGGAGATAATTTAAAGCAACAGCAAAGCCATAATACTACCTTTCTGAAATAATCCTTCATGTTTAATATTTCTCTGGTGCATCAGTTCATTGAATACTGCCCCCAGTTTTATGGAAGGACTGAAGAGTTGCAATAGCTGCAAAATATAATACCTAAAAAAAAAAAAAAGCAACTTTATGAACAAAACCAGACTTTTCTCTGGAGGAAAATAAAGGAACAGGATCCAAATATTGTCTGGGTTGCATCTTCTTTCATTGCAGTCTTATGGGTTATGGTAATAATTTCAATAAACTCAAAAGGAGTTGTGGAAATTAAGGCTGGGTGGGGAACCTCTCCAGTGTTATTTACATAGACACCGTCTGTGGTTTAGGAAGTCTGTGAGACCCAAACTACTGAAGGCTAGGGTATCATCAGTTACAGTTTTGTATTTGTTCTGTTCTTGTACTCTTCTGCAGTCATCTGCAATTAGATTCCATCAGAGACAGTCTACGCAAGGTGAAACTTCGGTTCAACTTTGATGTGTCTGTTCCTATTTCATGGTTTGCTGTTTGACTGCAAGCAGAAAGGGGCTAAGGGTTCTCTGCTCTGGCTTGTCAGTGAGGTTTTCTCCTTCCTTTGGAACAACATTAAGGTGTCCTGCCCATTAGAATGCTAAGTAATGCCAACACTTCTGCATCCTGTTCTTTATTATTTGTAACTGGGGAAGCTGGTAAGGAGCGACTTTCAGCCTTATTCCTTAGTCATGGAATTTAAAGGTAAAAAAAAAAGATCACATAGAGTTAAGTCAAATTTGCATGTTCGTATAGTATCTCTAACCGAATGTATACTCAGTGAATGTTTCCCTCTGCTTCAGGAATTTCAAACATTCTACTTTATATCTGCTGAGGAACTGGAACACTTTGTGTAAAACGCCCAGTTGATTGAAGCTGGAGATATTCCTGAGGCTGGTTAATAGGAGCAGAAACCTTTCTCTGACTTTATTTGAACACCCATACTTCATCTAATAGCGCATCTAAAAACGTGAGTGTGAAGTGATGCATTTGGGGTTTCTCTTTCTGCGCGATCAGCAGGCGCGGCATTCTCCCGTGCATGTATAGAGCAATATAAGTTGAGGCAAACTCTCATCGTGCAACAAAATACCATGTGACTTCAAACATTTCTTCATCTACTGTGTTGAAACAAGCACAAGGGAAGGCACTCGGCATTACTACTCCCAGGTTTCACTGAGTGGATACGTATGACATCAGGATCGCCTTCAGTCAGAAATCCTGAAGTGCAGCTTTGCTGGGTGGGTCTCTGAAGAATTTGAAAGAGTTCTGTAGATTGGGCGTGTTTACCGTTGACAAAGTAGTGAACGTAATGCCTCTTCCCTGCTAATGTGCTTATGTTCTCTTTGACTGCAACATCATAAAGGTAGGAATTTCTTTTTCTTTCCTTCTGTTCTCTTTTTTTCCTTTTCTTCCCCTACCTACATCAGATTAGGATCCGAATCGTTAACCTGTGCTGGTTTCTAACATTGTGTGTTTTACAAGGGAAAATTAGAGTAACTCTTTTGATAGTCTTCAGATAAAGAGTGGGATAGGTGTTAATGAGACTTTTATTTGTTGCTACTAAATATTCCAACCTATGAGAACTGCTTTTTATTTTAGAGAAAAGGAGTACAGGTTACAGTAGTCAATTTGCTTTTCTGCTTCTTGTATCATTAAGTGCTTTTAAGATCACTTCTTTCTGAACTGGAAGGGAGGAAAATTTATTAACAGGAAAAATAATGTTAGCTAATGATGTAAATGATTGCATAAAAACCTTTGAATTTAAGTTGCTTGAAAAAGCTAGTTCTAACTTTGTTCTGTAAAATGCTAAGAAAAAAATGTTCTGTAAGAAATTCAGTTTAACAGAGGTTTTAATTAAATTTACCTGTTGAATGTGTGAAGAAGCTAGTGCTTATAAATAATACATTTAAACAAGCTGCCAGAAAGGGCAGATGGAGGAACGCCATCCCATTTTTTTCCCTCTTACTCTTTGTAATGTCTACCTATTTTAGCTAGCTTACTAGCTTGGGTCAGATCTTCAGCTGGGGTGCCGGCGTTGTTGAAGAGGCTATGCTGGTACACCTTTAGGTGAAGGTGTCTCTCTTGCATTTGTTAAGACATGAAAAAGATGCCAAACAGTGGCTGAAATAATGAAATACTAGTTATGTTCTGCCTCCTCCTTTAGTTGTCTCTGTGGGTGGAGAATGTCTGGGCAGGTTAAACTGCAAAGGAGGGGGTAACCTACAGGAGGAGAACTGAGAACAGTGAAGCGCAATAGGCTTGGTTGAACTGCTGTTCAGGGTGGCATAGAGATCACTAATGTCAATGGACAGGTTTGACCCCTGTGTGTACATGATAGCTGAAGACCATGTTTCAGGAAGGTGCAAACAGGACAGTTTTCCAGAGCGCAAATGCACCAGCCCTGTCCCTTTCCCTGCCTCCTAAGGGCTAATTTAAAACTTTGAGTCATCCACTGTGCAGGTGGAGAAGCCAACAACCTTTGCCTCTGCACCCTCGGGTCCTCTCTCTGGTTCCTTATTATTCTGCTGTCTTCACAAGTTCTGTGGTACTGTAGTACTATTGATAATGTGCTTATCCTGGCCACTGTGTGCCCGCCTGTATGCAGCTCTATTCTTCTCTGCCCGTAACCCTCACCTTAAATAAGTGACCAAGAAGGCTCACAACTCTGGTAAAATTTTCATTATATAACGTAGTGTTTTAAGTTAGGCTTCAGACTTTTATTTCAAATAAAATTTTGATAAGCTACAAAAATTAATAATTTTTGCATCTTTCCCCAATCGTAATAATTGAAGAAAACTGTCGTACTTAAAAAGATTTTTGCTTACATTGTGACAAGTGTTACTAACAAGTTCTTGAAGCAACTGGAGTTGTCCCTCTAGGTCTGTTAAAACTTTTTGTGAATTAAGCATCTGCTAGAACCTGTAGTCTGGATAGAGCACTTTTTTAAAAAGAACTATTTTTTTACCTCAAAATTATTGCAGGTATTTGAGTTACTTCATATCTCTTTATCCAACACTGTCAACGTCAGGGTTTTTAAAGCTTAAAATCAAACATAGTTTGCACTGTAATTGTACAGTGGGAGAACTGTATTTCACTTTCCTCATCTGCCTGCAATTGGGTAAAACCATTTTAGCTGGTCAAAAGTGGTTTACCTTTAAGTAGAGACAGCATGGTAACTTTCACCCAGAAAATGAATTCTTTCAAATGGTTCTGGTTATCTTTCCCTCCGAGAACACAGAAAAATATAATAAACCTCACTTGCCACCTTAATTGAGATTGATTCAAAGTGCCTGATACAATAGTAGCCAAGTTACAAGGTAATGTGATAGAATAGTAAAAGAAGTAAAATAGGCTTAATTGCCCTATAACTAGGCAGTTAAACTGTTTACAGTTGAGACTTTTACAAGACAGGGAGTAAACCTGAAGTGAAAGGTCTTGCAGCAATCTTAATTCAGATGTTTTATGTGTATGGAGTATTTCAGTGTTTCATCATAAGAACCTGTAATTCCAACAGCTCTCTTATTCTGTGCTGCCTCTGGTTCTATAAGATACCGCCCTTGATTGGTGAGATACCGTTCTTGCTGTGGCTCAGGTTGTGTGGAATTTAACTGGAATCGTCTTTTCGTATTGGATGAACAAGGTGAGAAAAGACAAGATGCAAAGAGATGGTGGCATCAACCTAATATCCTTCATTCAGTACTTTCCTCCACAGACCATACTTTGAACCCTTTATGCCAATTAGATGCAAAACAGTGTTCAATCAAATGTAAAAGATGGTGCTAAGAATCAGGAATAAGCAATGTCTCCAACTGGCAGACACTTACAACTAATAACTGATGCCTGAATTAATGTGTTTGGAAAAAAACAGTGGAGGTCAGGGTTGCTCATACGGCCCTGGGGACTAATAAATTTTTTTTAGCATGAAAAATTATCAGTGGAAAAGCTCATCTGGCATTGCATCCTGTGATTTCTCAAACTTGCAAGTTGCAAGTATGTCCAGAAGATGGATAAAGCAGCTGTTGAAGACTTGAAAATTTGTATGGCACAATATCAGCTGTCAACACTTGCACGAATGCTAAACTATTAACAAGTTATTGTTTGTACTTATGGGTTTTCTTGATTTTTCTTAAAACTCACTTTTCTGTGCTATTGGGATGTATTTTTTTTAAAGGTATCTCTTAGCGAGTGCTTCTGCTATCCTCGGTACAAAAAGGCTGCACAACTGTTAGCAACAAAACGCGGGTCCCCTATTTTGTCACCTGTTTCATGGTGGTGATGGCAGTTGGGATTCTTTAACAGCATGTGTCTATTTTTAGCAGAACACAAATCTGCTGCTGAAACTTGTGTGTTAACTGTTGCATGTATTACTCAGTCTTAAGCAAAACCAAAACCACTCAAGATATGGTGGATCTGATCTTTATTTACTCTTTTAAACCACTTGGTTTAATGTTGATGAGTAACAGCCTGGAACAGCTCTGCTATCTCTGTTGATATCTGTGAGACTGGATTTCTTTCCCCAACAGTCATTGCACCAGCTCTACCAAATGAGGAGAGACACAGGAGAATTGCGTTGTCCTTGCTTTTTGCTGATTTCATTCTTTTCCTGTTACACGTCCAGTAGACAGTCTAATAAGATGCTTAGAGAAATTAAGGTTTCTTTCACTTGCGTGTTTTTGTTAGTGAGTTTTGGGGTTTCTAATTTATCCAGTTAACAAGGATAAGAAATCCTCCCAATCCTTCAAACCTGGGTATTGCCTTCTCTTCGTTCTGGTTTTGGAAATTCAGTTTTTGCAAGTGAGCTTTTGCTTGGAGAACGCAATCAAAGCTTTGGCTTTCTTTTTATTCATTACCCAGACTGCAGCATCCGGAAGTTCCACTTCAAAGCAGCTCCTGAATTTGTTTTTCAGAATGTAGCGGTGTAGCTTTTCTCAAAGCAAAACTTGTCCTTTATTGCTTAATGGCATTAAAAATACCAGATATTTTTTTAACTGACTATATCAAGGATCCAAGGAACAAAGCTTTGAAAGAAACTTCACACTGGTACTTCCCAACTGTGTAGGCTTTCCTTTAATTATAAGGGTAGTAGTTCCTGAAGTTATCATTCCTGATTTTCTTGTTTCGCACTAGTGCATTTAAAACTAGATTAGCCTACAGAGGAGATACTTCCTTAGCAAGGAGGTGATTAGATTTCTTCATTTGGAGTATTTAATTTCCATGATGCAGGGGAAATTTCCAATTTTCTGAAATACCTTTGTTTTATTGTTAGACTGACTTCTAGAGCAAGGGCAACAAATCTGGTTTTGTTGATGAAAATATTGGTGCTTCTGGTCTATGGATAGGAATCTGTGAAGAAGCAGGGGTGGTTTCTTTGTTTGTTTGGTTTTTTTTCACCCTAGGTTGGACAGAATATGGGTCACTCGGCTGTTGTCGTTTCGCAACACACGCTGCTTGCTTGGTGCTGTTCTGAGCAGTAAGGAAAAAAGGCTCTGAGCTCAGCACTCTGAGGAACAGGAGGTCTGGGCTGGGCAGGCTTTCAAGTTTCTTATTAGAGCTGGTCCCGAATCAGAACAAACTGGGCCTTTGCATCTGCTGCCCATTCTTTGGAAGCAGAGTGTGTTTGGGGAGGATAACAGCTTGTGACAGTTTGTGCAAACTAAAAAGATCAGCTGCCTTTGAAATCCAGTATCTACAGCCTGATCCCAGCACTGGAACTGGTTGCCACCACTTGTGGTTACACTGGAACACGTGCCTTTGTGTATTAACAAGCTCCTAACAAAAGTTAAGTGTACTCTAGTTTTAAGCTGATATACTAGAGAAACAAACCTGGGGCCCAAGAAACTGCAGTCATAATGCTTCCTGGAGGTGACAATTTCTCGGCAGCGTAAAATGAGCGTGTTGCAAAACCCACTCCACTCACCCAAGTGATAAGAAACTGGTTCTTCTTTTTCCCACCCAGATTTCAGACACTATACAAGGAAACACCTGTCTACCTCGCCATCACTGCTCATAGTCCCTGGGTGGCAGAAGGGACAGCTGAAAGACTTCTACCTATTCATCAGTCCCTTTCACAAGAGGACCTGTGGTGGAGGCGTTCCCTTTCCCACCCACACTATGGGCGCTTGGAAGAGGTGTTCTCAGTGTAAGATTGCATGGCCAAGGGGCTACTGGTCTTCCTAACCTGTTAAGATTTAATAAGTTGCCAAAATTCTCTTGGTTAAAACCAAAACTGAACAGTACAGACAACATCGTTTAAAATGTATGCAAGTGCTTGAGGTTGGTCTATATGTAATACGCCAGAAAAATAGCCTTTGTGGAGACAAAACCTTTTGTTCCAGAAAAACTTGCGTGCAAACAATAATGTGAAAATTTTCTCACCTGTGGCACTGGCAATGTGCCTTTAACCTGATGTGGTCTGAAAGCAGGGTTTGCTCTCTCTGGCCATTCAGTCTCTGCCTGGTGAATTGATACAGATGTGGGATTGAGGGTTTTGTCCCAGGCAGCTGGTAATTGGAAGGAGGGGAGATTAGCAAGTGGCAGCTATGGTTTTTCTAACAGACAAAGCTTGCTGGAGACAAATGTCTCTCTGTCTGTCTCTCTCTCTCCTTCCTCTAGCCTCTTCTTTCACAATTTACACCGCCATTGTTTAGGATCAAAAGGGTTCAAGGTAAATAATTTAGAATGAAGTGGTCAAGTCATTATGTGGAGAAAGCTGATAATAAGGTTTAGCATTTGGGACAGTGGTTGCTGTAAATGTGGTGAGTAAACCATAGAGCTGGATTATTTGTACCTGTGATGCTGTGGGAGCATTGAAAGAACCTTTTTGCAGAGGGGATGGGGTAATAGAGGGGTTCATCTTTTGTTTAATACTAATTTTAATTCTACGAAGTAGAAAATATGTATTTGTAGAGAAGGAGACAATAAATAATGCTAGTGCTGAGTTATTCCTGGTTAGTTGTCTTGAGTGGTGCTTCCCGAGATGGAGACTTCTGTCAGGTATCAGCTGCTTTGTTATCCACAAAAACATACACAGTATGTGTGGGTTTCCTGAGAGATTTCTGAGGAAGCTGAAAGGGCCACAGCTTGTTTGTAGTACACGAGAAGAGAACCTTGCTTGTATATGATGTATGCAACAAAATAGTATTTGTGGAGTTCCTATATGTTTCAGGATCTCCATGATTTGAGGAGGGATAAAACTACTTAATCACACAGCTACAGCTGTCAGCCATTTAAGAGCCAAAAGGACAGAAAGAGAAACTGTAAAATGCTCGGGTCACTGCTGCTGTGGTGTGTTTGGAAGGACATCCTCATCTTCCAGGTGCCTCATGATAAGAACTGAAGCTGAAGGGAGGCAGGAAAACAGCCCAACTACTTAAACAGCTGCTATTAGGAAGATGGAAATCTCCAAGATTGCCCAGGGAATGGCCTGATTCACTGCAGTGGAAACATAGGCTGAATGCAGGGTGAACATCCAATTTAAAGGTAATAAAACATAAGAATAGGTTGCAGACAAATGTGGAATCTCGTCAACAGTTTTCTAAGAATTACGCGAACAACGTTCATCAGGGATAGTCTAATCCCTCACGTGCCAGGCAAGACCTGGGAGAAATACAGGGGAT
The DNA here is from genome assembly GCA_013400135.1 of Rhinoptilus africanus. Lineage (NCBI taxonomy): Eukaryota > Metazoa > Chordata > Aves > Charadriiformes > Glareolidae > Rhinoptilus > Rhinoptilus africanus. The sequence goes on from VXBO01014145.1 coordinate 469,448, forward strand.
GGCACAATAAGGAGTTTCAGAGAACCCACCTTTCGATGAGGAAGGTTTTCTACTGAAATCCAGGGACTCTGGATCAGACCTGAAAAATCCCACAATTCCCTTAAATTATAAGATTAAGCATATGCTCATGATCTTAGTTTAATAGAGATGTATTAATTAGTTTGAGACTTGAGAAGGTAGTTATGTGGTAAGGCGTCTGTGTGTGGAAGGAAAACATGAATTAGTGAGATTCCAATAATCCAATATGAAAATATGCATAACAGGGTTTTAGTAGGATTAAAGTATTTTGGGTGCATGTTTAGTCACAACATGTCTCACCATAGTCCAACTGTTCGTGCCCTTTGTGCTGTGTTATAATGGACTGGCCTGGTTTTATTACAGTTACGGTTTGTGATAGTTTGCAATGCACAGTCTAGTTTAAAAATGTCTGTATATTAGGAAACAGAACTGTGTAATGAGTCTCTCCCCTGGTCTTCTAGGGCCGTTCGTCTGCAAGCCTTTCTGTCTGACCTGAAATGTCATGTTTCAAAGCCCTGCTTCATTATCATGGCGCCTGCTAGCTGTAGTTAAGGGTCTGCTAGCAGCCCCATTATAAATCCCTACTTCCAGGAGTTTATAATTCAGCAATAAAAAATTGCTCTAGGCTGAGACTTGGCGTATAAAGTCTCAGTGCAGGAACAATTGTGATTTCTCCCTCCTTTATTTTTGCGTTTGCTTATACACACGCAATTCATTCGGTAGGTTTTTACTGTCCCCTCTTGGCACTTAAAAAGATTAAACAGCAGGGTTATTAATATTTTAATACTGACTACTGTGCTTGGCCAGTAAATTGATTCACAGTGTCTGTTAACCCAGCTCTGTTTGATGGATATGAGTCACTGTTTCACAAACCTGCTGCAAAGCTTCAGCTTGGTGGAAGCAGCCCGCTGTGGATGGTGGGGATTGCTCGTTAGCCATTGATTAAAGTGGGCTGCAGAGCCAGCCACGTCCAAATCCGGAAAGCTGGTTTCGGTGCACTAAGCTGGGTGTCCTCATCCAGCATGGGTGGAAGCTACGTGTGGCTGCAGGCAAAGCTAACGTCCTGTGGCAGAGGAACATGAAAAGGCCTGAAGTACTGCCTGTCCTCAGCATGGTTTGATCTTATCGCTTGATCCAAATATATCGCTGTGAGATCTTCTGATGGCACGTCTAACGCTTTGAGGAGACTGGGTTGAAATTCTCCCAGCTCAGCTGTTTCTTCATTGAAACTATGGTTCAGCAAAACCGGTTATTTCCTTGCATTTTTTTTTTCTGGTTTACAGGAAATTTTAGTATGGAAAAAGTGATTTAAATTTATTATTCCTAGAAATTATAGAAAAATTACTTATTTCAGCCTTATGGAAAAATATTATAGTAGCTTCTGGTTTTATTCCATTTTAGAATATTTTTGTAGGATATATAACATGTTTGTACTGTAAAGTCCTTACAACTAAATGATGGATAACAGAAATTTCTAGAAACATAATGTAGAATGGAAAGGTTGAAAATGAGACTTTTACAGAAATGAAATGGTTTGTTTTAAGTGAAATTTCTTTTTTTCAAGAACTGATTTTAGACATTTTGTTCTGATCCAGTGTTTGGTCACAAATCATAGCATTGCCTGTAAATCCCCCCAAAAGCTTGCTGTGCACTAGTGTTTGCAAAATCAGGATCAAGGTGTAAATTGCCGTTAGCATATTAAGCAGCAATAGTTCAACAGGAAAATGTCTTCGTTGTTATGGGACTGAGTCACACCCCAGACTTTCTTGTTTCTTTTCCACCCTTCCAACCTCTTATATTTAATTTACGAAGGCAGCCTGTGGAAGATCTGTTCTCTTTAGTATCTTTTGTGTATTGTTATGATAGATTATAAATTACTATTGCCAAAGATTTGACCAGGTACTAAGCAGTCTAGTGGGAATGACTAAAATGAGACAGCATATTACCTCCTCCCCCTGCAGATTTCAAAGGCCCTATATTGGTTTATACCAGCTCAAAATTTTATCTCTATTATTTTATCTTCTGATGGATTATAATCTCACCTGCGTACTCTAAATCAAGGAGTTTTCAGCTTCCTGTAACTGATTTTTTTTTTTTTTTCACCCTGAGAAAACTGACTTCACTGTCTAGATCTGTTTGCTGTTGGTTTTTTCTGGGGGACACCAGAGCACCCCTACAGTGCCTGCAGGATCTCTGGAGAGTCCCTCTGTTGTACCTGCAGTATCGCCACAACCCATGCAGGCCAGGACAGCCTCTTCTTTTGGGACCCGACCCTCATCTGCTATTTGCTTGTACCTTATCTTTAGGTACATGTCTTTAGGAAATGTCCTGCCAGCTGGGAACCACTGTTCTAAGCAACGAGGTTCAATATGTTTTATTTCAGGCATTTAATTTTTAGCACATCAGGAGTAATTTTCAATTATCTCTCTATTTGCTTAGCATGGCGCACATATTAAAGACGCTCAACAGCTGGTTCTGGTGGGAGAATATCTGGATGCCTATCAATTGCACATGGGAACATTTTGTAGACCGTGAAGGACTTGTCTTTCCAAAACCACATCAATTATATGCCACAATACCATATGCTTTTGTACTGCTGATTATCCGATTCTTCAGTGAAAGGTAAGAAACATAAACACATTTCATGCCGACGTTAGTCCTCATTAATGCTAGAAAGTTCTTAAAAATAAGATATCTTTAGATCAGTGTTCTTAAGTTTTTATAAAGGAGGATTAGTTGGTGATTTGCTAGAAAGATCTAGTACAGATAATATGGCAGGTGAAAAACTGGGAAATATTTTCATTATGAGGAACATGTGGCTGTGGTCCAATCTAGAAGGAAAAGATTTCTATCAATCTTATCGAGAACACCGTTTGGATAATTCTAATTATCTCCTTTGACTAGAAATACAATTAATACAAACCCATTTGGATTTCCTTTTGCTTTTTCTCCTTTGGTGGATGGGTAGAGGTATTTGTCCACCAAACCTCTCCTTTTGTTTGATCCTCCACCAGAACACTTGTGTGAGGCTGATAGATCCCAGGTGTTTAGCTGTAGCAAAACTAGGCAGATTGGAGGGATCTTAACATTTCACGTGAACATTTTATGCAGGTCTAGTAATGCTGATTCCTTATTTTTCTCACTTTGGCACTGAAAGATGGATTCCTTCTGCAGCTGGAATCTTGTGGGATAAGCAGAGGTTGGCTCCACAGAAGAAAGCTACAAACACACTAAGATTTGCAGTGCTTTGACTAATTTATTTGAGCATTTTTTGCTTTACTTTCCTTTTTTTGCTCTAAAGAATGTGATTAGTAGGTTTTTATAATTATTTCAGGATAGAATGAGGAAATTTGGAATGTCATAAGTTGGACAGACTTAAAACAGAACCAGATAAGATCATTCATATTAGAGATCAAAAGTAATTTGGGTCATATGTTTATAACCATTCACAGTGTCTCCTGGGTAAATGCTTGCCTAACTGTATCTCACTGTGCTGCTATTGGAAATCACTCGTGTGAATAATTAGCCCACACATCTGGCCTGCAGTGAATCTGCCCATGAATGAGGAAAACTGACTGCTGCTATGAGTAATAAGGAACCAATTGCTGATATCAGCAGGAGCAAGGGGGGCTTTTTCAGAAAAAGCCTTCCTGAGTAGAAGAGTGAAGCATTTGGCTTGCTCTGCAGCAATCTGTGTTGGAAAAGGGAAGAGAAAGAGAAGCCTTCAGTCTCCGGGGGAGTTGCTGTGTGCCGCAAGCAGAATCCAGCGTCTTGAGCAGTGGTAGCCCTGTGAAGAGATGAGCTAAGTGACTGTCTGACGCTAGGAAGAACTATCCCAGTAGCAGCTCACATGGAAACACCATCTGCCCTTGTTTCACTCTCCCTTAACTGTTGCTTAATGCCAGTATGCCTCTGAAAAACACAAGGATGCACAAATCAGGATCTTTCCTTTAGTTTTATAGCATTTCAGGACCACAAACTTAAGTTCTTGGGTCTGCTTTTTTGCATAACTGCTAAAACGCTATGGTTCTCTCTTGGCATTAGCTAGAGGGAGATTCCTTTCTCTCACAGTGCACTGTTGTATCCTATGTCAGATTAAATTGCTTCAGATTTATTTTCTTCATAGCCTGGCATGAAAACAGCTAAGGTCTTGTAACTGTGTTGTATTTTTAAAGTTTTTCACGATATGTCTTTTCAGTTTTCACGATATGTCTTTTCAGTTTTCACGATATGTCTTTTCAGATATGTTGCTATACCTCTAGCAAAAGCCTTAGGTATAAAGAATGTAAGACGTGTGAAGCCACAGCCTAATCCTGTTTTAGAGAGTTATTTCCGGGAGTGCTCAAAACATCCATCCCAAGTAAGGATTCTCGTTCTTATAAACTAGTTTTGGTTTTGGAAAATCCCACTCTTGCTGTTTGAATCAGCTATCAGCAATGACATCATAGGATGAGTTCCAGCTGATTGACAGATGACTTAATTTATTTGGGTTTTTGTTGCTCTTCTGCTGACAAGGGTATATGGCATCCAAAACAGAAAATATGTTTAAGATGTTTAATTTTCTGGCATGCTGTTCTAGGTTAGACTGTTAATAATATTTCCAGTGAAGATCAGTGTTCCATCTTTAACTCATTCTGTCTGGAGAAAACATCAGCTGACATCTGTTGTTGGAAAGTGGTATCACATTTATTGCAAGCAATAATACAGGAACGCTGGCATGGAAGCCTTTTGATCTGTTATATTGCTGCACTCTTAATCCTGGCTTACGTGAGAAAGAAAGTCAGTCTTTCTGGTACCTTGCTGTTTGTTTTTAAGATTGAACAAGAGAAAAACAATATCCAATGTTTACTATGTCAAAAAATGAGGCAACTTGATTGTTGATGGGAAACAGGTACTTCACTGTGATTGCAGTGTCAGCCAGTTCACTTACCTAACTACACTTAGCAAACAGTTGCAGTGTTCCTACACTGGTTTTGAAAATGTGTTTTCTAGTAACGAGGGATATTCATAATTATTGATACATGGAACTTTGCTTTCTATCCCTAACTCTGCTATCCTATTACTGTGTCTTTTGGCTGGTATCACCAGTAATAGATGTATTCATGTTCACGTATAAGCTCTTCTCTATCTGGGCAAGTATCCCAATCTGTCTGTTCCATGCCTTCCTTCTGCATGAGTACAGTTTGACAATCTCTGAAAGGAGGCACAGCATTTTTGTACTTGTAGGTACACGGGAAAGATTCAGGCTTCCTCCCTTAGGTGTCCAGCTTGGGGACCAGCATGCCTGAGAAAGCGTACAGAGGTCTGGCTGGTAATTGAGGGGCTTTTTTTTTTTTTTTTTTTGAGGAAATTGAGGGCTCCATTGTCAAAACAAAGTCATTATTCGTGCATGGCAAGCAGGGAGCTCTCAGGCCAGCAGGATGGGCTGAGCACAGAGGCTGTTTGCACATACCTGAGCTTTCCCTGAGGGTAGGAGACCAACTGAACTAGACTTGCCTTGGTGGAGGCAGCGCTGCTGACACCCACTATTTGCATACTAGACTTGCGGGAAAAGAGCTTCCCCAGGGATGGGTCGAAAAGATACCTCCACTCCTGCAGCAGCTCCAGGGGAGTCAGCCAACACCTTCTGCACTTCGAGATGCAGGAGAGGGAGAAAACCTGCAGGCTGCTGCACCTGGGGCACTGAGCACCCAGAAATGCAAGAGTCACGCTGCCTTGTGCTTAGCACGTGCTAGAATGGCTACCCGGCAGAGCCGCTTCAAGTTCAGAGCACACATAAAGCAGAGACCCCTGACTGCACTTGAATGACTAAGTGCATTTCTAGGCAATGCTCTAGTGCTAATTTATTTTTGGGTGTCAAATGGCAGCCTGGATTTTGCTCAGTAAGATTAAACTGACTTGCCCTGTACCACGGAAGGACATTAATTTTGAGAACAGAGCTTCGGTCACCTTAATTCCAGGCCTGCATCTCACCTACGAGACTCATTTAAGTATAATAATTAATTATAATTAGGTAAGATACTAGATACAATGTCTGTGTATGTTGACACCTGGCATCTCCCCCTCCAGCCCAGCCTCTTGCTTAGCAGTAGAAGTTGCATCTTTGAAACAATCAGAAGCCACCAGAAAGACAATAGCTCAGTTTGTGGATCTGTGCATTTCATGTCTGCTTTATTTTTGTAATTTAGTGTCTCAAAAATCCAGGTTTTCTGTGAGTGTCACTCAAAATTAAACTAGGAAACCTGCTGCAGGGTAAACCCCCATAGATAGTTAATATTAGCAATATTTTTAAATTAAGACCTTACAGCAGTGGGAAGATGATCTTTGAACTACAAAATAAATGAAAATTGCACTAGAATACAACTTGTTGCTAACGCTATTCCATTTTTTGCAGTCAGAGATTCAAGGCCTTGCCAAAAAGTGCAACTGTACAGTCCGATTGGTGGAAAAGTGGTTTAGGAGACGGCGAAACCTTGAGATTCCAACAGTGCTTCGGAAATTCCAGGAAGCTTTGTAAGAAAAGACAATGATTTTTATTTTTTTGGATTTTATTGTTTTGAAAAAAATGATTTGAGGTCCTCGGGTGCGTTTTAAGGGAGACTCGCTTCCAGAAAGCTGAGTTTATCTGATGAGGGGTTTGGTTTGTGCATACACAAACAAATTGAAAGGCTCTAGTTGTGTTTTCTCCAAATAGTGCGACTTTAAAAGATTAGGTTAACAGTTTCTCCTGAAAAAAACCCTCAAAAATATTTTACAGTTTTCTTCATGGTTTAATAATGAACTTATTTGTACACTCCTGCTACATAGTGCTTAATGAAAACTTGCAGAGAATAGGGAAATATTCTTCTCTCTGCCAGTAATCATAAGGGAACAAAAATGCTTACTCAATCATGTTTGTGTATGTACCCGTGCTGTCATTTTGGGATGCTATTATGTGTATGGAAGTCAGTTCAAGAGCAGGAATCTTGCCATCTAAACTAAATGATAGGTGTCACAGCTTGAACAAGGGGTACTGTGCAAAACCTGCAATAGCACACTGATGAGTGGGCCATTGAGCAATTTTGAGTGATAATAATGAATACATAAAAAGTTTTGAAACCTCCTGCATATAACTGAAAACTGTAAAAGCATTCAAGAGTCTGATTTTGCACAAATGCATGAGAAATTCTGTAAGCTTAAACATTTTGCTCTTTTATTCCAGTGTCATCCACAATATCATACAAATTGCAAATCCCCAAATGGGCATGGATTTACTTACATAGCTCATCCCTTTTGGATACTGAAATTAACTGTACCAGTATAAACCACTTTCCTAATGTCATGTGTATTTGGATTTTTGACTAGCCTAATCACACTGGCAAAAATTCACATGATTATAGTATGTAACCTCTTTTGTGTAGGTTAACTTAAGGAATGAGGATTAAAAGTACAGCTACAGAACTCAAAGTTGAGTACTTTATTAATATTATTTTCAGTGTGAATCAATATGATAATAATTTTATGTCCTCTCTTGGGCATAAATCCAGTTAATAAACATAGATGTGTCGCTCTGAAGCCTCACTGAGTTGAGTAAACTGTCCTGGCAAACTGACATCTATGGTTTATTTCTACCGTTGTTTTCTGGATCAGTTAACTTTGTTTTATTAGCGACAATAAGATTTCCTGCTATTGATAAAAGACCTACCTCACATGGATGCATGTTTCTAGTAATACGCAGCCAAATGCTGAAATTAAAATTTGCTTGGCAGCTTGAATGAGAATGAAGCAAACAGATTTCTCTTGTGCAATTTTGTGAACCTTGCTCTGCTCTTTGTCAGTGAACTTAATTGAATATAATTCTCAAGGCAACAAATGAGGAACAGAATTATTCCACCTTAATAGTCAGTGTTATGAGTATTATGAAATTTTTGAAAGCCTGCAATCTCCAGGATCATTTTTCTGAATCACAAGGAAAATCTGATGAGCCAGATATAAAGCCATGCTTAAGCTATTAATGCTCCCAGTTAAGCAACACTGGGGTTTGGAAAGGCCTTTGCATGAAACCTTCCCTGCCTTAAAAGACTTACCAGCCTTTAACCTACTGAATTCTTTTCTGTTAGACTCAATTGAAGAGAAAAGATTCCTGCAGTTAAGTAAGAAAATCCTTCTGCATAGTTGTTTTTCAGTGTTCTCTCTGATGGCCAGGGTAAAATTTGGTGAATTTAGATGCGTTTTACTTTAGGTTTTGTTCACCAAATTCACGAAGCAGCTTGGCAAAATTCAAAATGAGGTAGTGCTCTGGCAGTCTTGTGTGTATAATGAGTTCATCTGAAGCACTGTTTATTGCTAAGTGCATTCAATATGTATTTGTAGGGCTGGGGACTAATGGCACAGTCTTGTTAGGTGCTCTGTGCTTTGGATACAATCAGAAAATCATTTACACTTTACACAGAATCAGTCCCACTACATCCACTGGACTACTTGCTTGAAGTAGGAGGCACAAAGGCAGAATCAGCCCCTGTGTAAGAAGGTGGTGGTGCCGTGGTGGTGTTTTTCACAGCATCTCTTGGTTAACTCCGAGCCAGCTAATACTTGTGGGTTCCACTCTCCCTTTCCATTTGCTCTCCTTCCATCCACCACATACCTTTGAATTTTTCTGTCTGCCCAGTAAATGTTCTGAAGTATTATTTTCAAATCACCTGAGGAAAAATGCTTTAAAGTTGAAAAGTAAAACAATTGTTTATTACCAGTGTAGCAAATGGCAATTTTATAATTGTTTCCTTGGCTTCTTCCGCAGGCGTGAGACACATTATCTTGTCTAGCCTCTGCCATTCTATGTCCTCATCTTTTGTTTGTTTGCTTCTCCTGTAAAGTGCTGGCTTGGTCTTTGAACATCTAATTCTTTCACCTGGGATTTCAGTCTCCAGGTAATCTAGGGCTCAGAAAGGAGCGGCTGCTTTTACCAGACAGGTTCACATCATCTTCTCTCCTGTGGCACTTCATTAATGTTTGCCGAAGACCACAGTCTCATTTTTATACATCTCTCAATCCATTAGTACAATGTTCTACTTGAGGCTCTCTCTCTTCCTTTTTTAGCAAATTTAGGTTTTCTGGGAGGCTGTTTGCTTCTCCCCTCTGGGATACCTCTTGTTCTACAAAACGTTCTCACGGGGTTTGGGGCCATGTGCCTGCCTCTGTGATCATGGCCTTCCTCACCATGTGAAGTCTCGCAGTGTTTTCCTGCTGATCTTGAAGAGCTGCTCTGGGAAAGGTCAGGCCTGTTCCTGTCAAGGAGGAGAGGGGAAAGGAAGAAGTTTTCCATCACCTGTAGAGGTGGGAGTGGGAACGCTCTGGCTGAGTCTTCAGCCGCACCCAGTCCCAGGGACGATACCTCCCACACAGGCTCCAGAGTCATTACAACGCTGATTGCTGGCTCCAAACCACAGCATCCTGCTCTGACATACAAAAGCAACAACAGAGTTTCGGTTCCCTAAGATACACAAGAGCTTTCTTCCCTTTGACTTACCAGTTCGGTGGTGAAAACCTGAAAGTTTTATCTGCCTTGATGAATATCCGTTTAAGCCACAAAAACCTTAGATCACAGTAAATGCTGGCAAACCTAGTCAAAGGTTGAGGTTTATAGTTAATTCAGACCTCTGTAGTAAGACACAAACTAATCCAGTAGTTGTTAAAGTTTCATAGGGCTCCCCTGTTTTCAACAGTCAGTGTTAAGAGAAATCAAAAGAAATTAACCCAGCAATTAAAACCAGTCACTGCTGGTGCTCACAGCGTTCAGTGTTTTAACAGATCGGAGTGTATGTGGCATGTGGCTGAAAGTCCTTCTGGAGAAGATCTGAAGATCTTCTGTGAGATGTTCTTAGTCCAGTGTGCGTATTCTAGAGGGATTGATAGAGCAGGAAAGTTTGATGTTATCAAACATTAATTTTTAGGGAACCTACGACGTTTGCTGCGGCCATTCTCTTGATCATGCCTGGCTGGAAAATTACTGCTGTAATCACAATCAAGATATATGTATTGAGATCATGTAAAATAATTTACTACTTTAGCAATTAGTCACAGCTTAAATATTTAAATATCAATAATTCAGATGTAGTTAATATGTGATAACCCTTTATGTAGAGCATGAGGGCACATTTGTGTGAAGATTGTCTGTGATATACAGTGATTTGCAGTAATTCTGGCTCAGGACGATATCTATAAAAAATATAATGCTTTGTTCTTATTTTTTCATTTTAATTTTGCAGCTGGCGATTTTCATTCTATCTTACATCCTCCATTGCTGGATTTATATTTCTGTATGATGTAAGTTAATTTTTTTTGAAAGGATTGATACACTCATATTTTTAACAAAGTAAGGACTGATTTCTATATCTTCTTGAAGCCCATTGAAAGACTCACTGGTTTCAATAGCTATTTGTGTTCTGATCTTTGAAGGTAATCTAGGTGATAGGCTGCAATATGCACTCAGGATTTTTCTTAACTTTTACATTATCTTTTGAAGTTCAAAAGATAAAGTAATTTATGAGTAATCAGAAAGATAAAGTGATTTATGACATGGGATCTGATAACCAAGCCGATGTAAGAAGTCACTCAGATGTTTTTACAACATGCCTTGTTAACACCTACAAATGCACTACATGGCCGTGTTGTTCTCAAAGGAGGCCATAAACTTATTCTGGAGCATTTTTTGGGGGTCACAACAATGGTGTAATTCATGGCTATTTATCGAGGTGTTGCTGCTGAGTCAGAAGTTGGGAATAACAGAGAGAGCGCTGCTTGTAACTATGTGAGCACTGCCTGGGGTGTCATGAATGCTTCTCCTGAGCAGCAGAACAGTTCTCAGCGTGTCTACATTCATTTGGCTCTTCTCCCCAAACACTGTTTATCATCATGAACCGGTGGCGTGTGTGGCTGGTAAACACAGCAAAATCTAATCACTGTGGCAACATATCTTGAGTAATTGCAGTAATAAAACACACACCCACTGCTTTGGATGATGAAATGATGAACTGGAATGTTTCAGGTGTCCTGAAAAGAAGCCAAAAAGCTGGGACTAATATAATAAATCTGGGATGCAAGATCCCTTTAGAAATTGGTGGGGAACAGTTATCAAGACTTACAGCTTCTTAGGTTGCTTCTCTTAGAGAGATTTTAAGTATTGAAGATTCTGAGTTAGGATGACTTATTGTTGCTCAGCTGATCAGTGTCTGAATCATCTGTCTTCCCCAGAAACCTTGGTTTTACGACATATGGCAGACGTGGGTTGGCTATCCATTTCAGGTGAGCTTTTTGGCATTGGGCCATTGGCCTTGAGGCATTCCAGGTATTTCCCCATTGGAAGGGGTAATCCGCAGAACTCCCCCTCCCAAGGGGCACACCTAGAGAGGTGTGCCACCAAAGCCTTTTGCCCTTCTTTGGTACCTCCTGCTGACTGTTGCAGGACTTCTCCATGATCTGCCTGTGCTGCAACTCAGCCCTCCAGCCAGACCACTTTTATTTCCACCCATCCCGGTTACCGGTTACGCACAGCAGATGCTTATCAGTGTTACGGGTTTCAGTGCAGAACCCCTCAGCTTGCACCAGCCCTGCGGGTGCTTGGAGGCCCTGCAGAATAGCATTATGCCAAGCAGCCCGAGTGCTGTGTGCCTGCTGGGCCCTACTGCTCAGCAGTGCAGGTGGAGGGAGCTCTGCCGTCATTTGGTTTGGTGTAATGGGAGTCCCTCCTCTGGGCATCTCTGCTCAATACTCTGGTTGTTCCCATGCCCCCATAAGGCTCTAGTTTCTTCCTAAAATATTTTACTAACAGTCCCATAATAGATGGCTCCAAGCAAACTGCCTTCTTGCCACCTGCCAGAGGTTCTTATGTGCTCCCCCCTCCTATTTTTATAAATCTGTGACCCATCATGCTGCCTTCTTGTTCCTCTCTTAGTCAAGGGCCAAGAATAAAAAGAATATTGCCTCCCAGCTGAGTTTTCCCAGCTTCCATGGGATCTGATAACCAAGCCTACTTCCTGCCACCTGGGAAACTTATTGAACCACGGGAGCAGCCAAGCTCAGTATCTAGCCCTAAGTAGATGCATAGGATTTTAGCATAAATAGCTGATATTTTAGTCATGGGATGTGTAAATGTTTAAAATGTTTATTGTTCACCGAAATGTAAGGCTTTGATTATCTGCAGTTGTTTGTAATTAAATGCAGAAGCACTCTACGTGTAGTTCTCTGACAGAAACGTAGAAAAAAGCATCCTAAAATTCAGAGGTGGGGGAGGAACTGCAGAAACTGAGAGTTTGGTCTGAGTAAAGGTTAAAATATTTGGCTCCCAGAGCATCCTTCTTAATGAAGCCCAGAACAGGGATTTAGTTGAGTTTAATTTGTTAAGCAAGACTCAGTAGAGGAGCAGAAGTGAGGAAAGGAAAAAAGAAGTAATTTCACTTGGCATTCATTTTTTGCTGTTCTCAGCTAACTGTGGTTTTCTTCATTACAGACTCTGCTGCCATCCCAATATTGGTACTACATGGCTGAGATTGGTTTTTACTGGTCTCTCTTATTTACACTTGGGATTGACAACAAAAGGAAGGCAAGTGGTCGTCCCTGTTTGTAGCTTGAACCTCTGGTTGTGCGAGGAGGGGAAGAAGAGTGTTTAATGAGGAACTGGATTTGGTGTAGCCACATGAGGGCAGCATCAGTCTGTCCCTGGCACGCCTGTGCACACCCGTGCTCTCCTGGCTGCCAGGGCATCTCTCCCTGTGTGACAAGTCTTGCTTAACGTCACCTTCATCCGCTCGGAGAGCCTCAAGGGCTGTACTTGCTTGGATCTACCTCTTTTCTTCTCTCCTTCACAGGATTTTCTAGCTCATGTCATTCATCACTTGGCAGCCATTGGGTTGATGAGTGGCTCTTGGTGTGGCAATTACGTACGTCTTGGAACACTGGTGATGTTTGTGCACGATACTGCAGATTTCTGGCTCGAGGTAACCCCGCCCTCTGTCTTTTTGTTTGTTTGTTTTGTGGTTTTTGCCGGTGTTTTGGGGGTTTTTTTGGTTGTTGCCCAAGTTATGTTCAGTGACATCTTTTAATCTTTTTGCCACAAGTTTCATATAATCCCTTCCTATCCCCATAGAGACAAGGCTTCACAGATTCATAAACTGTAAGATAAAAAGGAGCTTCTAGGTAATTTAAGCTGGTGCTCTGTTACAGAATCCATTATGTGAAAAGAACAGAAGAGAAAGTTCTTCAGTACAGAACGGGGACTGGAAATACAGCTGCCTCCTTGGATTATTCTTGTTTCGCTGTTAAAATTAGACTAAGTTGGCTAACCTGTGAACAGTTTGGCATGATACCAATTCTCAAGCAAATTTAGCAGCCAAAATTTTGGCTACCTCTCCATACTGGCTTGCTTTTGTCAGCATTCACAGAACTGTGGTGACCCAAGGGGTACATCTGCATTATACACTATACACTTCTGGCTGGAGGTGCTCAACTTGTCCCTGAACAAGATATCACAGGTATCTAGTGGCAGAGGAAAGGTTTCTTCCCCTGGACTGAAGGGGAAGTCCCTTCTCTGAACTGAATATAAACGTTTAGAAATGTTTAAGATTAAGAAGTGTCTCGTTCTGCACACAGCACTGTGGTCAGAGACACTTGCTGCTGGCTTTCTTGGAAGACAAATGCACGCTGTGTTTCCTTCAATAGAGTTATCCTGGTTTTATAACACCACAATTAGAGCATAGTTTCATCACCTCTTTTGGTGGCAGTGCCAGTGTAAGCAGCCCTTATAGGCTGTTTTCTGTCACTGTTTCTGCTCCTGATGCTCTGTCTGTTGTGTTGGAACAGCTAATTGTGGGGTCATGCAGTTGGGATTGGTCCAGATTAAATGCGTACGTACAGGGTTACTTTTAATCGTGAGCTGCTTTGTGGTCCTATTAACTGTGTTGGCCTTACAAGCAGTTGAACTGACAACTGGTAGGACAGCACTCAGATGGAAACTGAACTTGGGTACCAGAATTACCCAATCAAGCCCTGCCACTCAAAAAAAAAAAATAAAAAAAATTAATCAAACTGCTGTTTAAAACCTAGGCTTGGCACCTGCAGCTTTGCTCACACTTGAGAACAGCTGTTTCATTCAACAGTGCCCAAGGTGGTTCCAAGATGAAGCATTAAGAGTGGTACAGTTAGCTAGGGGAGAAGCAGTAACTATAACCTTTATTAGGAGGATAGAGACCAACACTGGGATCTCCGGCTCTCAAAAAGGAGAAAACAGAAGCTGAATTAGGCACAGAGGAGGGTCACTAACACACATGCACCAGAGAGTCTGTGGATAAGGGGTCACTGCCGCTCCGGAGCGTGCAGATGTGGCCAGCAGCTTCTCTTTGATTCAGCCCATTTTGAATCTGGTACAGGCATGAGGGATGAACCTCTGTTTTCAAGAGCACTTTGTGTTTTCATGACACACTCATATCCTGATCGGAGAGCTGCTCTTTAGGCCTTTGATACAGAGTCCTTTCCTTTAGGATAAAAGGAGAAATATAAACAAAGAATCTGTTTTGATACTGCTTTATTAGGTATCAGTAAAATGATTGCTTTACATGTCAAATGAAGGAAATTTTCTTCCTGCTTAGGTGGAAGTTGAGTCCTTGTTTATGAAAATGCAGAAAGGAGATTATTTCAGAGAATATTTGTAATATGTTTGATGGTTTTTATTCACCGCAGGCAGCCAAAATGTTTAATTACGCTCACTGGGAGAAAACATGCAATATGCTCTTTATCATCTTTTCTATTGCATTCTTCATCACAAGAATCATCCTGTTCCCCTTCTGGTAAGCAATATTTAATGCAGTCACAGACTTTTATTTCATTCCCATTTCCATTGAGAGGTTAGAATTGGTTGTGATGGGAAAAGGAAAGGAATGGATTGTACTTCAAAGAGCAGAAGCAGAACTTTGTTGTTGGCTACTAAAAGCCAGAGAGAAAAGTTGTCCAAAAACTGTAATTTTCTTTAGAAATTTAATTTAAGTAAAAATATTTTAAAACAAACCTCTTGAAAATATGCTAACTTAAATAAAAGCTTTTATGTATTTAACTTATTTTCATAAATTCTAGTTAAATGCTACAAGCTCCTGCATTTTCCAGGGTATTAAGCTACTTAACTAGGAGAAATAATTTTCCCTTTCATTCCATCTCTCCTGCTGTACCTACGAAGTTGAATACAATGTAAATCCTATTTGACTGCAGTTAATTTCTGCAGTGCCTTCTTTTTGCTACATAGCCCTTGAGTAGTACCTCACCTCGCTCACTTACATGAGGAGCACTCAGAAAAGTTGAGGTGAACCAGTTAATTTATGAAGCCAATGCAAATAAATCATAACTTGCTAAATACTCGCATGCCTTTGGAGTGCTATGGTTTAAGATGCTTTGGAGTATCCACAAGGGTACTTAGTGTGCTTAATGCTTGACATGTTTAGCTTTTAAAAAGCGTTTAATGTGTTTCACATCCACGGTTTCATTGACTTGCTCTAGTTTGCCTTCATGCCCCTCCCTGGTTGTGGACAAACCCTTAGAGACTCAAGCTGGTTAAATTAATAGTTCTGAACATTGATCAACACAAGGTTTTAATTTCCTGTAGTATTTTCTTTCAGAAATGCTGATGTCTTTTACTTTCTTGTTATTTTTTGATTAACTACACAAGCGATCTCCAATCATTTTGCTTCACTGAGTTTCTTGTTCTTGAGCTTGGAACCAAAATGTGATGAGATTAAAGGGACTCAAAAAGTCTCAAATAATATAGAAGTAGTGAAGTTTGAAGATGGACAAAACATATGTTAATTAACAAAAAGCCCTGTTGCAAAGCCTGTAGGATTTTCTCTGGAGTGTGGATTTCAGATTAGAAAGAATTTGCATTAAAAAATAAATGGCATAGACAAGCTCTGAGTTGCATAGTATCTAGACCACACAGAGCTCAAGATGAAAAAGAATGGGTTTTTTCCTACCCTTATATAGAATACTTTCATGCAAGACTCAAATTTCTCATCTTCTGAAGTCTGTTTTTCAATGGAGATGCGTAATCTAGTTAAGACAGGGCTTGTTAATTAATCTGTCATCTTTGCAGCGCTTTTCAATATTTTGTGGAAATAGTTAATCAGTGTGGAATGTGAAATTGCAAGTAGTAGTAAATAGCACAGAGAAGAAATCTTGCACCATAACAGTGACTTTTATTTTTTTTTTTTAGGATTCTTCGTGCCACGTTGTATCAGCCTACATACTACTCCACGACTCCTGTTATAGCGTACTTTTTATTCAATGGACAGCTATTGATCCTTCAAGGCTTGCATTTATATTGGGGTTACTTAATTTTCAAGATTTTGAGAAGGTTCATTTGCTTAAAGGTAAGCATTCTGCAGAAAGATGTGTTAAGTATCACACACATGCTAATACATTCAATAGATTTACTCAGAATTTCTTACTGGTTTCCTGACTTTTGTGTCAGCATTTTTGATAAGGGTCCACAAAGTATAGAGATGTTCAAATGTGCTTTCTACCTCTTGTTATCACACCTGAGGTCATAGATCAGAATATCAAAACTTCATCTAGAGCCTTTCTTTTCCTGTATCTGATGTTTTACTCTGATAGTAAATGAGAAATGAGCTGTCCCCAAAAATTAATCCCTAAGGTGGTGTGGAATTCTTTAGAAATCCCTGTGTTTTGAGTGAAAGCAATCTTTTCTCATTGGACTCTGTAGGGGACACACCAGCAAAGGAGATGAGAGGTAAGTGATGAGAACTTTAAATGCTAGAGAAAACTGGTAGTCAAAGTTCTTCAGGCTTGTCTAAATCCGAGGGCTTCTATGCTTGAACACTGGTTTTGGATTAATAAAACTATATGAGGCTGATCTGGTATTACCTTATGACACAATGAACTACTGTCATACTCAGCTGGAGTTGAGAAACAGTGCAAGTCTGGTGCTGCCATAATCTGTTTTTACCTTGTAGAGAAAATCCATGTGGAGAAAAAGTGATAAAGAAAACTGTGCTGCAATCTAGGTTGTCTTTGATTGTCTGAAGGAGTAACGTTTTCTCAAGGTCCCTTGTCATGAAGGATGCAGTGGGGTGCAATGTTGATAAGACATTTAGCAAAAAGCATTTAGAAAAGGACTTTGGAGAATATCTCTTTAGACTGGGCATAAGCATTGACAAGTATGTTTTGCTAGTTAAGGTGAAGCTGAAGTTGTGCTATTGAAAAATGGTATTTCTTTAAGGATCAAGATGCCAAAATTTAACTGAGCTGATTCTATCCTTTTATCTGAAGCAGTTAATGTTGTGAAGCATCTTAAAGAGAAATATGCTTTTCTACCTGTATTAATTGTTGTTTGATAACAGAAACCATCCTATAATGCTTGTATTCCCTCAAATCTTATGCAAATAGACAGCTGGATATCGTAGGGAGACCAGGTGTCTTCCCTAGATGAAAACTGCAGTTACAAACTCAACCCTGCGTAGACAGCAAACAGCTGTACATCAGGGACAAATCTGTAGAAGGAATGGCTTGCGTCGTTCTGCTTCTAAAATATTCTTCTATAGTCTCTTAGACACTGAAAAGCTTGTATTTCTTGCATGTCACTTACCTCTGTTAGATAAACTGCAAAATTATTTCTGGCCTGGCTTATTGAGTGTTAAAGTGTTTTACTTCTCATTTTCTTCTTTGATTTTGGCCTTGTCTCTGCGCTGTGCTCACACAGCTCTTGTGGTGAAAGCAAAAGGGACGTCCCTCTGCCTTCCAGCTGAGGAAGAAGGTGGCTTTGGCATAGTTCTCATCCACATTGGTTGAGGTTATGAGTACAATGCAAGAAGGTCTTTAGATACAGGGGTGAAGAGGACGTGACTAAGCCAGCTATATAAGGCCATTCTGCCCTGCCTGTTTATGTGCCTTTGTAAAGGGCAGAAATGTTTTATTTTGAGATAAGAGCTTTTTTGTAGTTGTCACTGCCAAAAAATGGAAAGGCATCAAGCCTTCATCCCTACCCTGGGTTTTTGATTCCTTATACAGCTCTCGAGAAGACGGTTTCCAAATAACATTTTTACAGTAGTAGCAGCTCTAGCCCTTTTCAGTCGGTATGACTTCAGCTGGCTCGCGTGTGCAGCCTCTTTTCCATAGCGGTGGCAAACTTGGCTGCGAAAGCAGCCAGTGCCTCCAAAGCTGTAAAGCCAACATTGAAAAGAATGGTGTTTGCAAGGCAGCATTTTTGTACCGACATATTTGTTATAGACATACTCCACACAAATAGCTGTTGCTATTTTAGTGAAATACCGGTTAACCATCATCCTTCTATGAGGAGGGTTTTGTTCCTCTGCCCAAGACTTTTGAGTTTTCATTCAGAAAACGGGCAATTTCTGACATTTTTCTTGAAGTGAGTTAGCTCCTTCAGATGGAAAAATGAAGTCATGATGTAACTGGGAAGAGGGACTGGTGGTGGTGTTTAACTGAAGGAAGCTCTGAACATAGGAAGGGTGTAAGGAATTTTTTCAGAGCCCTCTGTTCCTTGATCCACCCTGTGTTGGTGGGGTCAGCAGCAGCAGTTCACAGCTCCTAGTGTCCTTCCAGGGGCAGGTGTCTCCCCCAGTTGTAACCTTCTGGACCATGTCATCGTACTGTCTGAAAGTTAATGGGCATGAATGTATTTATTCTTAGTGGGAAGGGCTGTTGTGCCTTGTCAACAGACAGGTTAAAGGATTAGTTGTGGTCAGAGGTGAAACGTGTGACTTGGTGGGGAACATAACAAGAGGGTCCAAGTCTCTAGGAAGTCACGTGCTCACTAAGTCCCCTTTGCTGTTATTTGAAGGGTCGCACAGAGCTGTGTCACAGCTGTGAGTCCAGGTTCAATAGTCTTCAGATTGTGGCAGGAGGGTTTGTTAGGCAGGAGTAAATACAGAAATGACACCGAGTACTGCAGCCTCGTGAGCTGGTAGCTTCTTCCCTGCTTTACTCTTCCCCCTCAGGAAGAGATGGCTTTTGTCTGAGACTGGCTGGTCAGGAGCTCTTCATCTCAGATGTCACCTCCCCTCTGCGCTAATAAAGGGGACAATTGTCCTCTGGGATAACTGCTCAGCTGACTGACTTGCTTCAGCAAAAAAGAACTTGGACTACAAATCTTGTCATTTTCCTCCTCCCAAGTACAGCAGCCAGAGATTAACAGAGATGAAGAAAAAGGGAAGAAGGGAGGAGATGATTTTGCTCTGTCCCTCTGTGTCCTATTTTCTCAGGCCTGGGAGTCTCTGGCACTGGAGCTGGTGGCACAGAGCAGCACCGGTATCCAGGCTCATGGGACTTGTGCCACCTCTTCCCTGGCCCAGTCCTCCAGAAATGCCCTAACGAGGGGTAAACCTGCATTGATACACTAAGCTGTGCTCAGCTACTTTGCATTAAGAATTTTTTTATTTTCTATGGGGGTGAATTTGAGAGGACAAAAATATTATATTTTTCAAATCAAAGATTTTTTTTTACTCCTGCAAAAATATAAAAATACCCCAAGAGAAACCCAAATGTCCTTTCTCATCTGACATTTTGTGACCTTGTATATGAGGAAGGCATACGTATGTACGAAAAGCCCTTCAAGGTCAGACTTGTAGCCATGCATCTTAGATCAGTTCTGCTGCGAGAGGAAGAAGGATGTTTTTCAGTATAATTTCTTTTCAAGTTAGGTCAGGCAATTGCAATGTTAGCTGTTGGCTGCCATCTTGATGTCGAAGGCCTTTTGTTGCTAGGAAACTCCTTGTGTTTCTGTAATATTGTTCAATTACATGGTTAAATTACCCACTTGTATCAAGTTTCAAGCACCACTGAAACATGTCTAGTCATCATGTCTGCACATATGAGAATATTTTAGGAAAATTGAAAAAACATATAGAGAAGTATGTACATATGCACTGATTTAAAATATCTCGCCAGGAAAATCCCATGGAGATTAAACGTTTTACTTCCAAGGTCAGAAAAAGGGAGCGAGTGACAGCAGCTTACAGCCACATTATTATGACAAATTAAGATGTAAGATATATGTTAAAACCATTATGCTCTGGGTTAAGGTTTTGACACTACAGCATTTTAAATCTTGAAAAATATGTGTAAGTTGTAGGAAATGGGCATGATGTCCACATGACTCAGATACTTCAGGGCTGATGCAAAGTCCATCAACGGCAGAAGGTAATGGCAGGTTTTTAATGGACTGTAATGTGGCCAGGAAAATGTTTTCTTTCCCTTGTAATTGTTTTGTCACCGTCAAACTCCCTTCAAGCAAGAAAATGAGCTTACTTATGATCAGTATTATTTAGGAGTCATCAGCTGCAGTGTTATTTGATTCACCGTGGTTCGTTCTTCTTCCTGAAGCAGAGAAGACCCTGCAATGCCGTAGAGCAGAGTTTTTGATTTGTCACTCTTAAAAATAAATAAATAGATACAAATGAGCTGGTGCCACCTATGTATCTTCACTATTCCTTCATTATTTTGTATTCGGTAACCAGGCTTTTTAAAGATTTTCTTTGTGCGTATCCTTGTCCATGGTTTGTTCATTCCTTATTTGGTCCAAATTCCCTAAGGCACAGTGAGACTTAGCGTTCAAAGAATGACTAATGACAGAGTAGTGGTAGCTGAAAACGACAGGAAAATACTATTTTGGGGTTGAAATGAGAGCTGTGAAATACTTGTTATGATATTTCTTCTACTTCAGCATTTTGTTCTGTCTGAGGATTGCTCTCATACTGAGAAATCTCTGCCAGTTCCAGTTAACTTTTTCCCTCGTTCTTTCTTACATACTGATACTGGGGTGTCAGTAGAGTGCTCGCTGTGAAAGTGGTTAGCCATATAAAGACTCCTGAAATCAGTTACTCCCTTTTCTGTATTAAAAGCAGATATACTACTAGAACCGTATCCCTAAAAGTGTGCCCATGGACTAGAATACCTGCCTTGTTTTAATATTAATGTGTAGGCAGGGTCTATGTTCCTTTCGAACACAGACATAATGTGCTTTTACAAAACATGCCCTCACTACTTATATTGAAGAGTAATGATTCTTTACACCTGCAGAGGTGCTGGCCTATATTACTTTCTACCTTGTTATGAATTTGCCTATTTAAAGACTTGCTATAACCCTTTGTATTAGTTTTTAAATTAAGTTATATGGTTCCCAGGGGCTGTACAACCTGCTTCTGACAGGTGCCTTGAGCTGAGTTTAGTCTGAGGCTATTTGGGCTCTCCTCAGCTTCTGCAGAACTTTCTTTCCCTGGAATGCTTTTATTATTTTTCCTCTTACTTCTTTTGTGCTTGATCTGTTTGCTTCAAGCAGAACTTTTATTTTTAATAATTCATTTGAATCTTATATTTATTTTGTAACCACATGGGTCCTGGGAGTATGGAATTTCAATGCTGAACTTGGGTGAGAATTTTCTTGTTCGTGAAACACAGGCCCACAGCACGTTGTTTAAAGCAATGGGGTTGGTTTTGGTTTGCAGTGCCTTAAACACTTCACCGTGGAAGTACAGACTTCTGAATGACAAATTTAAGCCCCTAGCACTTGCTTTGCATTCCTTAGTTGCCTTTAGAATCGGATCTATATCCTTTAAAACTAGACCGTGGATCCACAGTGGTTAAAATCTACTGGTTTACCTTTATTAAACCAGAGTCGCCCTTCAGCCTCCGTTCACCCAGGAGCGCTGTGACTGTGAACACGTCGCTGTTCTGACAGCTGAGGCAGCGCTGACTTTCTCACTGAACTCTGCGATAACTTGAGATATTTAATCCTAAGCAGAAACTTTACTTTTAAAACTACAGAGAGGTAAAAAGCTCTACGTAATGTGAAAGTAGAATGGCCTCTAAAGAGATTACGCTTAAATCTTTTGTGGCAAATAGAACTGGATCCAGTGTTGGTGTGCCTGGGCCGTGTGCTGTTCAGCGCACGCTAAACAACACATCATAGGTGAGCTGAGCCTGACTGCTCCCAGCTAATAAACTCTGACTTTTAACTTCAGCTGTGAAGGGTCATCAGATGACCCTGATCACGCACAACAGTGCTGAGCTTGCAGCAACTGCCGGGATGTGAAAATGAAGCATATACATTCAGTTTTGGCATGCACAGCAGTTTATTGGATTCCTAAAAGTCAGACTTTCAGCTGGTTATTTTTTCTTCATTCTGAAGCAGTAAAAAACCCTCTATTTTCAGGACACTTGTAACTAGAAAATGAAATTTCATGAGAATTAACACATTCAGTGAGAAGTCATTAATTCCAGAAAAATGTCATTCTACAAGAGTTAAACATGGGACAGGGTTTAGTTTCCTAAACGAGAGGCATTTAGGTCTCTCTTGTTTTTTTTACTTACATGTTTTGGTAAGCCTGTACAGCACCATTGGCTTTCAGACAAACAGGCATGCTTGCCTTAATTCCAAGTCGTCATTTGAAAAGCAGTAATATATTTTAGAGGATAATGATAATGCAATTAGTTACAATATCATGACTCTGGTACTCGGAACTTGTGGAAAAGGTTTCACTGGAGATTTTGTGGTTACTTTCTAGACTGGGAAGGGCCAGTACACACTGATGTCCCGCTTCAGAGTTTGAACTAGATTAGCAGGAGTTGCCTTTTTCCTGTTTTAAATGAAAATGGTTTATGGAGAAGTTGAATTTGTTGGTTCTCAACAGATAAATATTTATCGCAGACTTTCTCATGAGGTTAGCTTATTAGGGGAACAAAATAAGGCAAATGAAAGTTTTCCCTCTTAGAGATGAAAACTAGGCCTATCTGGGAACCTTCCCAGTGATCCAAATTACTGCCTTTGGGACATGAGCTTTTTAATAGCCTGGAGATGGGAGCATGCCAGCCAGGTCAGCAGCATGAAGGCTCATGCCCTAGTAAAGGGAAATTACTTCCCGTTACCACTTTTTCTTTCATCTGCATATTTCCCATTCTGCTACAGCAATCTAGCTACGCTCAAGGCCTGGCTACATGTCTCACTTTATACTGCCAAATTCATCTGATGGAGGAGGGGTGAGAGGCAGGCAGGAGAAAGCATAAAAGAGCAAGAGGCTTGCTGGCTGGTATTTGCAATGATAGGCAAAAAGGAGAAAAGCCGCTGCGTGCACGCTGGGGAGCTCTGGAGCCCTGCCCTTGCTGGGGATTTGAAGTCAAGGCTGACCTCAGTAATGTATATTGTCAATATTGTCAAAGTGTGTAGCCCAGCAGAGTCTGTGGAAGAAGAAAAGAC
This sequence comes from Rhinoptilus africanus, assembly GCA_013400135.1. Taxonomy (NCBI): domain Eukaryota; kingdom Metazoa; phylum Chordata; class Aves; order Charadriiformes; family Glareolidae; genus Rhinoptilus; species Rhinoptilus africanus. The sequence goes on from VXBO01014145.1 coordinate 492,708, forward strand.
ACCAGTTCTCTACTGCAAAATGTTATGTGCCAGTCCAAGAGCACTCTCTGGTCTCCTTTGCCTCAACCAGTTCATTTCCTGGCACTGTGAGTTAAAAGGCAGATTTCTATTTCAATTTACTTTGTACTCCAGATTATGAAAGGGGTCAGCAGCTGAGCAATGACTTCCTAGGAGATATGTTATACTATATGATAAAATATACTTCTCAGATTTCAAAATGGCAATAATGTTCTTTGCATTTTTTTAATAACCTCTGTTTAGAATGCCCATAATTCCGCATCACCTTTCACTTGAATATTATATGAAACTCAGGTAGAGTCTATAAAACATAAGTTAAGGACTGTTGTGACCATTAGGGAGAAATAAATTAATGAGAAACTGAAGGAAGTAATTTCCAGGCATTTGATGGGAATAGATGGGCTCGCGAACATGTGCTGGAGTGGGGGCATTAGGACAGAGTACCATTCCACAGCCCTGTTATGCACACACAAAGCTACGCGAGAGCAGACTCAGTCCTCTGGCCGTAGTCCAACAGACTGGGGGTGCGGATGCTCCCTCTGCCTCTCTGGCGTTAGCTGTGCCGTAATGGGGCTGTGCAGGCCTCCTCTGTGCCGCAGCAGAAGTCTGCTGGTTCCACGGTTGCTGGGTTTGACTGCAGTAGGAGCTGCAGATGACCACTGCCTCCAAGAATAGAAAATCAAAACTCTATGTAATTCTGAAAGCAAAGCTTCCTACCCTGGCCAGTTCAGCAGAAGTCTGCGGTGTTGATCCAGGGCCAGGTTCTCAGCTGGTGTAACTGAGCATGGCTCGACTGGAAGTCAGTGGGATTGTGTTAGTTTTCACCAGCAATGAATCTGGCCAAACAAGCGCTCCCACCCCTCTCTCTGCGCATACATCTGACACGAGGCAACTCTACTTGTAGTAGAACCCTGATCCAAATGACTTTCTTCATGTGGAAGTTCCTAACTCAGAGAAAAGACAAATGTTGGTAAAGTTTTTGCTTTAAGATTAATTGGTTTCCCTTGCTGTTCACAGAAGGGCGTTTGCTGACGGTTTTTCTGGCTTCCCTTGTTAACTGCTCATACCTTTTAATTTTCTAGCAGGATACTTATGAAACGTTCCATTTGTTGCTAGTTTTATATATGCATCTATATAAAAACTATATATATATAATAGTGTGCATATGTATTTATTTTTTCAACTGCCCAAAATCAATTCACAGAGCAAACCCTAGACCTTCTACAGAACTTTTGGTGCCTTCATTTACTATTTTTAATATATGCTGCAGAGGTTTGAATTGTGACTTTGTTACGAGGTGAGTAATTCTCACACTTTCAGAGGGGTTCACAGTAGTGCAATCTGCTGAATCAATTAAAAAAAAAAAAAGGCAAAAAAAGCTTGAAATAAAGCTACTTAATGATAGATTAATATCAATTGGGAAAGGGAATTGTCTTATCTTGTATTTAAAGAAAATGTTTCCTTAGCAGGACCTGGGAGTGCTCCATAATCCTTATTATATGCAAAGAAGGAAGAAAATCTTAAGAAGGAGCAGTCTGTCCTCTGTAACACAATTCTAATAACTTTTGAGCGGGCACAGCGCGCTGCAGAGTTCCTATCGTCAGAAAGGGAGCAAACCAACCCGGCAGGCAGGTTGGCAGGCAGCGATGGGTGCAAAGCACGTGAGGGTAGGATCTGTCTCATGTGACTTCAGATCAAGTTCAAGCATCCCTCTGGCATCAGTGGAGGAAGGGTGGTGTCTCCAGTAAGCAATTTGCTGGGTCCAGTGTTGTCACCCCAGCAGTGGTGGGGCAGGTCACCCTCTGGGGAGACCCGTTTCTCTTTCTGTTGGTTACAGAGCAGTCCTAGATAACAACCTCTGAGCGCTTACCTGACTTTCGGAATGCTGGACTTCAGTGAAGTAAATCCCCCACCAAATGACTTAAGCACACAAGTGTCACGACTTCTAATGCTATTTAAGAAGCTGTTCATTAGGTACTACTCAAAGTATTCTGTATCCAGCTGCAATATCAGGGCATTTAGAAATGCTATATTGAAAGGATTTTAGGTATTGTGATACGAATGTCAGATGAAAAGACATTATCTGTTAGTATGTGATTTCAGAATTAGATTGATAATGTTTAAGTACGGAGATAACCTTTAGATACATCATGCAAGGAATGGAATCCCTCCCAACACTGAAAGTAGAGAAATGAGCACCTTAATGGACACATTAGGCAGAAGCACCTCTCACTTACATGGTTGTATACTTTGTGGTTTCAGGTTAGTTTAATAGAGCTATAAGGCTTCTGTAGGAATATTCTTTAGCAGCTGTGTTGTTTCAAAACTTTCATCTTAAGTGCAGTATCATACCTCACTGAAAAAAGTCTGAGTGTCTGATCAGATGTTTTGTAGCCAAAAAAGCATTTATAAGGAATAAAAGTGCATGTTCTGATAAAAGTTCATACCACTGAACTCCTTGGCTTAATGCAAGTTCTGTCCTAGGGTAAAAAAAAGTTCACTAAAGAGAACAGCATCAAATGCCTATTATATTGTTCTTTGTTTCTTTGCCAACTGTGGATTTAAAATTGGAATAATTCAAAAAGCAGTGGGACATTATGACTCACTCAGTACCTCCTGGGCTTTTGACATTATCGTAAAGCCACATACACTTGAGTGCAAGGTTTAGTTAGTGGATTTCAATAACACAGCGAGCAGACTTTATTGAAACCACAGAGTACCTGATTAACTGTAAACAATGATTTATTCCTTCTGAACAGCCAGGGTATTATAGCTCCAGTTACAGGTGTGTTATGCTGAGTGACAACATGAGTGATATTTTTTTTAAGGTTAAATTTATTCCTTCAGTCAAAATCAGGGAAATTTTATAATAGTAACATCTAGTTTTATGAGAGTATTCTTTTCAATATTTGTGGAATTAGTGTAACTCTTCGCTTGTTTTTCACACGTCTTCTGTGAGTTCCCTCTGAAAACTCTCAGTGGAAAGCTTGGGGAAAGGGTATAGAAGTGAGAGGTTGAATAAGAGGAGTTTTGGCCACAAGACGTCCAATACAATTAATCTAGAAAGTCTGCATCTTCATCTAAAAACTGCAGAAAGCAGAGTCCAGCAGCACATCTTCCCCTGAAGAGCAACATTATTTATGTTACCTAGTGTGTGTAAGCTGAAAAGGGAAATATATTTTCCAATAAAATCTTCCAGGCTGAAAATATAGAACAGTTTCCTTGAATCCAAATGTACGTTGCTTAGTCTCCACAGGAAAGTAAAGACGTATTAAGTCATATGTCAGCTGAGTTGAATTATTGATGTTGAATTAAACATGTTGAACTCAGAGATTCATCAACTTTATAGTATTATTTGTTAGAAAAGTACCCCCTTCTATCTATTTGGACTGACTTTTTATTATCTCTCTTGTTTATTATCTCTTTTATTTGAGTCAGTGGTTGCTGACCTGACTAATAGCTTTCATCTTTGTACTGCAAGCTGTTTCCATATGTGCAGGTGCTGTGGAATTTATTGTCTTTACATTGAAAAATCAAGATCTAGTCAATGTGTTTGTAGATATTTAAATGAAAATATTCTTAAGGTAGAATTGAGGTATAAGATGTTAGGATATTCGGATTTTAATGTAAGATAGATTTAAGAGTCAGGAAATTCCAACTAAAGGATAAAAATAAATACTTGAAAATCCCAAAATCAAAATTTCACCAAATCAGAAAATACATAATTAGAATTCCAGAGTCAGCTGTGAAATTTTTTTATATATATGTACCTGGTAGAAGAAATTCAGTTAACTGTGTGCATGTAAATTATGCTTAACCTAAAAGGCCCAAACGTATATCCTTCAGCCCTGCCATCTTCATGGGCGACCTGGCTTCCCATGTGCTCGTGATATCCAAGAGGCTGCTTGTGGGCTCAGGGATTATGCAGACCCATGCAGCTGTAATCCATATATGAAAAAAGTGGAAGAAGTATGTCTTCTGTGGCACCTATTAATTACAATAGCCTATTCCTGTGTAAGCATATGGCCTGGCTTATTTTGGGTGCAGGTCATTCTCAGGGTCAACCTGTGATGGGCTGACTGACGGCCTGTTTCGCAATATGCGACCTCTGTTATCTGGAGAATGAGCAGAGCAAGCTGTGATACACCATCAGCTGGCATTCTGTTGTTAGAGTTAAAAAGTTGTGCTCCCAAATAGGTGCAGTTATATTACGTGAATGTGCTCAGGGTGATGCAGCCATTGGGAGACACTCGCTATCTCTGACAGAGCCGTAGGCATCTTCCCTCTCAGTGTCCCAGAGCGCTCAGCAGAGATTGGGCATTGTCGGTGTGATACAGTGGGCGGGAATGGGGAAACTGGTCACCAGTCTGGGCTGCTGCTTTCCTAGTGGCATCAGGAGTGAGCTCAGCTTCCAGGATTAGCTGCATTTAGTCTTGTCCAGGCAGGGGCAAAATTGAAATCTCCTTATGCTGCTGAGAAATCTTGAGTCAATGTTGATCCCAACAGATGTGTTAGTCCTGGTACATCTCCCACCCCGCACACGGACACAGTTATACCAGTGCGAGAGAACCTGAACTGATACGGACTGACCTTGCCTACTTTTCCCTGTGGTAAGGCTCAGGAAGCCTGTATCATCCTCTTTCTTTCAGCCGGGTAGCTGAAAAAGGAAAAAACCAAACATCCTCCATGACACCATGAATTTATGAAGTAGACACCACACTGTTGCCTTCACAGTGCCAACAGGAGTCATTGCATGCCTCCTATAAAGGATGTGCCTTTGTCAGGGAGAACCAGGGAGAAGCTGGATTGGAAGCTGATTTGTGGAAAAAAATGTGGTTTTCACTGAACTTCACTGCAGAAACACCTTCTGCTGAGGTGTCTCTCAGCCAGATTCTTTTTCTTTTCCTCCATGCTGCCTCGGTGGGTACTTCTGTTTCAGAGCATGCCATTACCCTAACAGCCTGCCTTTTGAGACCTCGACTTGACAACCTGTAGTAAGCCACATTGACCCCCCAGCGATAGGTTTGCTAGTACATGCCCCTTCCTCTTCTGAGAAAGCATAAAGCACGTTGCGAAGGCTTCCTCACTGTTTATAGGATCGATCCATGTTGCTACAATATATTTTTGCCCCTATTTTTTTTTTTTTTTATACTGCTTGGCACCATTTTTCCCTCTGCTCTTACACTTTCCACCACTTTAACTACTGTGTAGCAGGTACGAAACCCTGGCTGCATGGCGACCTCAACATGCGCATGGAGAAAGATGCTATGTGCCCAGTAGAGGAGCAAAGGGTGGTGTCCGCCCAGTCCCACTTCACCAGTGAGCTTCAGAGGGTATCACCAGCGTGTAGGGACAGGAAACACTTCCATCTGCCTTCCAGCACAGCCGTGTCCCTCTCCCGATGCTCTCTTCAGCTGTAGCAGAGAGCGCAGTGCCAAGAGCCTGTCAAGAGGGAAGTGATTTCTGAGTGCTTTATTGAGAGACAAACTTGCACAATTAGGAGTAAATTCTTTGTTAGTTTAGATGGAGATTTGACCAATGTTCTTCTGCTTACAAAAGGCTGGGAAGTGGCCTATGGAGCTTGCTAGTGTCTTAATTTCAAGGAGTCTTTTTTTTCCTTGGTAGAGTCTCTTGGAAGGTCCTTTCCTGTTCATGTAATAAGATGTGGTGCTAATGACCTGAATGATAGACATTCTAACAGCAGTGAAATGCAAGAAGCCAAAACTACCTTAACAAATACGGTTCATTTAACTAAAAGAGGCAGACTGAGCAGCAGGTGGAAGGGTTAAACAAAAGGAAAAAAGATTATAAAAGTTTGCGGCTTTGGCTTCACTACAAATGGCTCTCTTGCAGACTTTATAGCATTAGTGTTGCTTCTCATAAACCTTGAAACCACTCATCCATTTAGAAAGATTAAATTGGTTAGTCATCCAGAACATAAAATATACACATCCATTTTGTCTGTTACCTTAGACCATCTGAAGTATAATAAATGCAGTTGATGCCATTAAACCAAAGCATTGAGGATTAATGATGGCCTCTGTTGTGGTATTTACGGTTTGCCAGCTCTTGCGTTCCTGATAGTATATTCATCTGTTGGTGCTCAGGGACAGTAAGAGCAGAGCCTTTGAGTTGGAAAACACAAGTATAATATATGATGTGAGGAGCTCAGAGAAAACACCTTGGTATTAAAGCAGGGAAAATCCTGTAAATGTTACATTTTTTTTGTTATTTTAGAAGGTTGAAGTTAAGAGGCACAAACTTCACTTACAATATTTTAATATATTTATAATGGTCTGTTAAACAGTTTGCCAGGATAGTTTGGTTTTCTAGTTACAGATGAAGCTATTGCTATTTAAAGTTTTGTTCTGTTGTGACTTATGTTGTATTTTTGTCACTTAAGCTAGACAAAAATGGCCAGGCTCTTATGCAGCAGGAATTTGGAGAGGCATTTGGTCAGGAAGCAAGTTCATGATTAAAAATATAATTAAAACATAGACTTGATTTAGCAGCATTTTTTTCTTGATTCATGTCAGGATTTCAGAAGTAGTACTATTTCCCGGAATTTAAGCAAATTTGCAATGCTTGCTTCAGACTACAAAGGAATTGATTCCTGCTGCTTTGGAATATGTAAGACATCATCTCAAATGCAGGGATTTCCAGTGTGATGGAAAAAACATTCACATGCTTTTTAATTACTACATCTAGTGCCTTTAATCAGAGCATCCAGCTTGACAGCATTAAAACTAGGAAGCAAATCCTATCTGAGTTTGCAGTTCCATGCTGGAAATGCCACCTCATTCCTATAGGAAACAGAAGTTGATGTCGCCTATCGGCTGTCATTCAAAGCAAAGCAAATTACCAGCTATTCTTAAGCACCTGCTTGAGTACCAGCAACTTCTGTGGGCTGTAAGGAGGCACTCAAAGTGAAATACGCACTCACAAACCTTCCTGACTCAAGTCTTCACACGGAGCACAAACACTCTCCTCCCCCATCACTCCCCATGTTTCAGCCTCAGCCAGAGACGGCTCCAGAAGATGAGAGCACTTCCAGTGAGTCTGGCAGATTCTGCATCAAGCACCAGACTTGGGTTTAGTTTGCATTTTTTTTCTCAAGCATTTCTGGTGGCAAAAAAGTATTGAGGCTCCCCCCACACCCTCAACATTTGTCTTCTACTGCAAATACAAATCGCAAAAGTACCAGGAGCGAGAGAGGTGATCTGAAAGAAGCAGAACCTCATAAATTGTTTGTGTGGGAAAAGCTGTCCTTCCTTTTCTCTAACTGATGGCATGCCAAGTTTATTTTACAGTATTTACAGTAAGATTTGTTTGTTTTGATACCCTTTGCATGTTGTTAGGGAAAAGGCAAAAGAAAATCTCCAGGAAGTTTATACGATGAGACAGAGTTTAGGCTTTAATTTCTTTCTAGTCCTATACGTTTTATTGGAAGTGTAATATATAAAGGGATATGAGATTGCAGTTGGGCGAGTTATTACTGAGCTGTCATTTATTTTCTCTGTATGAAATTGCTGCTTAAGAAAGACCTCAGACCAGCAGGCTAAGAAAATGAAATTGTTAGTTCATTCCGAGAGCAGATACAGGAGGGGCAGGAACAACGCTGGTTTCTCCTTTTGGTGCCTCCTCGCTGACCTTGGCACATCACTCCAGGAGCAGGAAGAATGTGCAGTCTCTGCCTGTTTAGCTGAGGTCCAGGCAGATGACAAGGAGAAGAAATTTGTCTACGATGGAGCGGTCCTCGGTGGGGCTGTACGGGCAGCCGATGTCTGCAGCAGGGCTAACGTGCCTGCCAGCTCCAGCACCCAGCTCTGGAGGCAACTACTCTGTCACGCAGAGAAACCTCGAGTCTCCCTCAGCAGCCGGTCCTGCAGGCCCAACCCTCCTGCCCCACAAAAAGGCACCACAACACCTGCAGTCATCAGCGCTTGAACGTCGACACCGCCGAATCGCTGGCTGTTAGATTTGGGGAGTTCCCATTAACAAACTAGATATGCTAATGGATAAATTGTCAGCCACAGTGTGAGGGCCCAGGTTTTCATCCTCAGCTACAGGGAAACTCCTGGTTTTAAGTGAGGGGTAGTCTATTAAATCATGAGGAATGGGAATGATTATTGCCCATCTCCTCCAACACAAGAACTAGAGGGTATCGTGTGCGTCTATCAGGTGGTATCAGGTCTAATAGGCAGCTTCCAGGTAATGAGAAGAGATAAGCAGTGGCAGCTGCTAATCACACATGAAACTGATGGAGGAGGTTTCTCATGTGCTTGCTGCGATCTCATTTCCATTCTCAGTCACTGCTTAGGCAGAAGGAAGTGTTTATTTGATTTACAGCATCTCTCACTAGAGCGTTTTACCCCGAGTCTGCGGAGCAGGTCATCGGTTGGGAAGGAAAGTCCTTCCAGGGAGGCAGGTACTGTTCTTGTGAGCTTGTTGCACTGAAAGGGAAGTAGAGGTGTTTGGGTTTAATGCAGAAGCCTCAATTGTTTGAACCAAACTTCTGAGCACGTTGTAGGGTCTTGGGTTACAGTAGGAGTTGAGAAATAAGAAAATAATGGTATATTTTATGTACCGTGCCAAAAAGCAAGACAGAATTGGCTTGCCTCTCCCTAACCTTTGCTGTGAAATACTGGGTAGACACAACATCTTTTCTCCGTGTGGTGGTAACGTGGATTAGCAAGTGCCGTGTCTGCCTGTCTGGGGATGAAGTATGGTCGCCAAACGTTAGAGGCTGTCTCTAGAGCCTGGGAAGGGATTTTCGAAAGGGCAGACTGTCTCACTGGTCCCGTTTCATCCCTGCTAACGGAGCAGCCATCCCCTCCTCCCTGGCAGCTCCTTAGCAGGATGACGTACCCAACATGTATGTGATAGCTGTAACGGCATGGCCTCCACTTTGCCAATGTTGACGTGATGTATACACCGTCGAGCAGGGAAGAATATTTTAGGGTCAGTAAGTCTCTCCGAGCAAAGTTAATACCAGGAGATGCTGGCACAGCTGGTCACTGTTTAGTTTACACCTGTCAGAAGCAGGCAGCCTCTCAGCTCCTGTGTTTGGGCGAGTGCGTTCATCATATTTTGCTTTTATACAATGTTCTTTTCATCTTCCCCACACTTCACAATTGTTAATTAATTGCACAGCACCCAGGGATTAATAGTAACGCTTTACAAGGGAAAGCGGAAACAAGCAAGAAGAGGTCAAATGACTGGGCCAAGGTCATGGAAGAAAATTTGGCTGGAGAATGCTAGGTTCTGCAAGACTAAGGTGTTGTTAACTGGTCTCTCCTTGGATGTCAGCCTCCATTTTTTGGTAGGGGGTGTTTCTGGGGGGCAGTTTGATAGTCTGGTGTATTTAGAGCTTCCCTGTCATTTGTTCCCTTTTCCAGGTTTTTTGTTTTGCTGAGGCAAATGGAGGACACGGGAGTTTTGTCTTCAGAGCATGATGGGGAATTTCCAAGAAGGGAATTAATTTTCTGGAACTTTTATGCACCGTCTTTTCATCTTGTAATTACAAGTGGGGGCACCCAACAAAGGAAATTAATTGTCTGTTTTTTCAAAGTCGTTGCAAAGATCCAGATACCCAGTTCATGTCAAAAATAAAATATTTGCTTATCTGGCACCCGAAGGCCCTTTTGGAAGGTCCACGCTGCACTGATAATAGCAATCTGGTAACCTATCTGATAGTAAACACCGCAAGTATAGAGTATGCTCACGGTGCTTTCTTTTCCCTAGGACTTGAAAGACGAACGGAGCGATGAAGAGGAGGAAGATTCTGTTACAGATAACGAAGAGGAGTCCACAAAGAATGGCAACAAGAATGGCTGTGGGTCAAGCAAACATCTCCTAAACAGCAGTCACCACTAGCCCCCTCCTGCCTTACCTCCTGCGGGAATTTCCACTCTGTTTTTAACCCAGCCTACAGGATAGAATTTAAGTCAAAAGGCTTTATGAGAGACTGTGATTGATTTATTGTTGGCTACTGGACCTGGAAAAAAGCCCAGTTTAGAGGGGAGGGGAAAATTGCATAACTTGACAAAACGTGTTAATGACCCACTTTCTGAATCATTGCTAAGTGTTTGGAGAGGCGCGTTTGGACACACCGACTGTTCCACTCTGACGGCGCTCAACAAGGTCAAAGCTCAAGAGCATCACATCTTTTAGTGTCCTATTAATTCTAACGTTTGTTTTCCATCCGACGTAAGGTAAATTTCACCAAGCAGTTTAATTCACGGATGTTTTGTGGTAGGTAGGTAGTGTGAACTCCATTAGGAACCAGAATTACTCCATGTGGGAAAAATTTGACAGTGGTGTGCAGTGACTGGCATTTTAGTCTTTACTTGTCAGTTTAAACCCTTAACATAATGGCTACTTTTTGTGAGTTAGATCTCACTTCCTGGAGGCCAGTAAAAGCTGACTCCGAGGAAGTCAAATTATTTGCTTGTGAAGAGCTGACTTCACCGCAGAAGTATAGTCTTTCTCCAACATATGCTGTATGATAGCTCAAACATTGTGTTTTAAGATTTACCTATCAAAACAGTCACTGTTAAAATAGGAAAACTCAGCCCCAGCTCCCCACTGGGCTCCAGGTTTTACAAATGTCTTTCATCTCGGTCATTTTGGCCCAGTGTTAGAACAGAAGGTGCAGTGGGGAGGGAAGATAGTGAAAGAAAACTGGGTCTTCTCACAGGTTCTTTTGCCCTTTTTTTTTGTCTTCAAAACTGCTGAACACCACCTGCTCCTGACACACCTACAGCCCAGGAGATTAAAAATAAACGTCATGCATTCCCTTCTTGCGAGCTTGTCTCACAGCGGCGCTGGATGACTGGCTTCTCAGGAGCGAGCCTGCTGAATTCTGGTTTGTGGTTCCTGTGCGTGTTCACTGCAGGTAGCTGGGCAGCGGGGGAGTGTGCGGCCAGCAAGGAATGTCACGTCCTTAGTGACGTGTATTCATTTGATATCAGGATCTGTATTTCCATCTCTGCTCTTTTTGAAAATTGGGAATCACATCGGCTGGAGCTGGACTTGCATGTGAGTATGTGACTTCGGCCACATACCTCCTGTAAGGAGTGGAGGAACAGTGGATGTTTTTTCAGCTCCTCTTACCAAACATGCCTCTTATCCCACGTTTGCACTTTTGTTCTAACACTAGTACAGACTGCAGCAGCCTTTTCAGTCCTGGGGCTTTCCAAGGAGAGCCCAGGCCTTTCAAACAGGGCGGTACCAGTCTCATTTCCAGATGCATTTAGCTCAAAAGGTCATAAATGATTTGTGTCATGAGTTTTAGAGGTGAGAGACTCTCCACGTGGTTCTACAGTAGCTGAGATCATCTGGTGAACTACATCCAGTAGCTTGATGGAGCCCGAGGGACTGCTGCTAAACCAGCCTCGGGGCAGAGCTTTGGGTTGGGAAAGGCTCTTTTCCCCCTCAGGCTGCTCAGGCAGGAATTTGGTGACCTACGGGAAGCACTGTATGGCTGGCTTGTTTTCTCAAGATTTCCTTGGCAAAGGGGGATATAATCAGTGGAAGAATGGGAAGTGTTTGGGATCTCAGATATGAAGAGTGAAGTGTTTTCTGCGCAGTTACAAGAAAGTGTAGGAGTACTTTGTTACAGAGGCTGGTAGTGTGAAAATACCTACGTATGGTCTCTTAAACTAGGTTGTGCTAATTTTTACCTGTATTTTGGACCATGTAATATCCCACATGCTTGTGTCTTACCACAAAGAGAATTACACCGAGACGGGAGTTACGGCCTTACAGCTTCTGAGAGGGGTGGGAAGCATCCAGTGGTGGGACTGGACTCCTGAACCAGTTAAGTAGTGCAGCAGGGGCTGAGCGGGCAGAATTCCCTCCGTAGCTGTTGTACAGCAGTGTGTGTCCTTGCGTTGCTGCGGAGAATACCTTAAATGCTGCAGTGTGGGATTACTGCAAGTGTAAGTACTTATTACATCACCTAAAGCAACTGGTGTGTTTGGCAGGATCACGGTTGCTTATCGGGGCCTGTTTATTGCCTACATGAAAAGAACTGGCTTTTCCTAACAAAACATAGAACCGCGACGTCTTGGAGGCTTTTCACTCCCTTTGAGAGCAGTGGAGACAAAGATGCTTCCTACAAGACATAATGGGGGTTTGGGAGGTGGCCAGGGAATTGTCATTTGGTTTTGGTGCCAGAAAGCTTTCCCGCTATGACTAGGAAAGGAATTCAGCAAAGGAAACACAAAGAGGGATGTTGTCACAGGAGTGAGCCTCTGAACAACTACTGAGTTTTAAACTGGAATTTATAGTCTCGTTGAGGCCAAATCCTGCCCTTCCTACTCGGACAAGTCTCCCACTGAAGCCAATTAACTCGATTGGAGCTTTGCCTAGGAAAAATTTTGGATTGCAGTTATCCAATCTGATTACAAGACCTGTTGTTTTAAATCTATGTGAAACTAGGGTCTTAAAGGAAGAGTAAAAGGCAGATAAATATATTCAAACATAAAATGTTGAGGCAAATTTGGGGCGAGTACAGAAGAATATGGAAGAAAATAATGTCCTGGAGGTAAAGATGAAGACTAAGCACAGTAAACAACCAAACCACTCCATCACAGTGCAGTTAAGGGGATGGAAGGCCATGGGAGGCCCTTCCAGGGTGTCGCTGTCACGGCCAGCCAAAGTGATGAGACCTAAAAATTCTGAATGAAAACCACTAGGAACTGGGGTTAAACACCCACAGCACAGAAAGAAGCGGGAACAGATTGCCGCAGTGGGACTGGACACATGCCCTATGTTAACATCAGATTTGTTGTTCTTGAAGTGGCATGTGTTTCATCTTCCACTTTTTACTGATGGAAACTGAGAAACACGAAGCTGATATCATGGGGAACGCAATTCGTGCTAAAGAAATTAATGTCATGGTGCTTCCAGATTTTCAGTCTGTTCGGTGCCCTTAACGTTTGGTTTTTTTTTAGTGTTATCATGAAAGACTGGCAAAATGGCAGTGCAGAACAACTGCAGGCCATGTGTATGAGCCCAGATGACAGACTCTAATGCGTTATTTTCACCATTTCACAAAATGGGTCCTGGTTTCATGCTTGGACACTGCATCTGGTTTGTATGCCACTTTGGCCATGGCAAATTATTTATGATAGAATTATAGAATGAAAACGAAATCTCAGTCCATTAGAATCAGTGGAAACACTTCTGTTCTATTTAATTTCTCTGGATTTTGTCCAGGTCCTTCTGTCTGTGTATCCTATGCTGCCTCTGGACTTGTTTAGTACATAGAATTTCCTATCTACTCTGGATTTGATTCACAGATCTCCTCTACTCCACAGAACTCATTTTGCCAATTTGTATCATTTAGTATAATTACCTTTTTTTGTTCTTAATGCCACTGGTTTTGTCTGGTCAGTTATGCTACACACTATAAATAAATATTTTTTAAAAATAGGCATCTATGTAAGGATTTCCTCGTTTTCCCCACCTTGTGGTGTCCACCTCTCCTCTTTCCATTCCCTCCCAGCTTTCCAATGAGGAACCATTCAGGAACTGATTCTTTACTCTTCCAAGTTTTCCTTTTGCCTGGAAAAGGCTGCAGGACCCACCCCCTTCGCAAGAGGCAATCATGATTGCTGTAAACGATTTTTTCTTTTTTTCCCCTGGACAATTCACGAGTGGAGGGGAAGCAAAAGTAATGGGTGCATCATCCATCCCTTGCATCATTCAAGATTTATGCCTTGACTGAAGTACTTGAAAGTGGTCCTCTGGACACCGGGAACTACACACTCTGGAACGCCAACACGTTTTTGTATCTTTACTCAGTTGTGTTTTGTTGTGCATATTAGGGCTGCTTATGAAGTTATGCGTATTTGAGGAATGCTGGAATAATATGCAAATGCAGAGATAATTCTTTTTTTCCCAGGAGCCCTTATGTTTATAGATATGCTGAGGAGCTATTGCCCAGTTCGATTGCCGTGGGATTACTACCTAAACATCTCATCAGAAGCCCACTGGCGACAACCTGGACGTGGCTCTTAAGCTGGCAAAAGCCAGAAGGCCCTACAGAAAGCAAGGGAGCTGTGCTGATTTTTATCAGCTGAAAAGCTGCTCCGTATTTCTAATTCTTTCCATTTCTGCCTCCCCAATCAGGAAGATCACAGAGGTTCTGACTTACCATCTCTTCCCATGGGCAAACAAACACACAGGAAGGTGTTTTAGCCCAAATAATGAACTGTAGCAGAATACTTTGGTTTTATTATCCAAATTCTTTTTTATTAAGCTTATGAGTAAAGCTATCAAGTAGATGGAAAACAAATCGAACAGGGATATGTGAGTTTTGGCTACAAGCAACTTGCAAACTGTGAAGACTGAAAAAAAAATCTTGCTGATTTAGAAAGAAAAACACCATCTCCACAGGCACTTCCCCCAGCTGTGGGTTTGAAGAACAGCAGATAACCAGCGGGCAGAAATGGAAGTCCATGCTGAGAATGAGGACACAGCCCAGTGGTGTAAAGGCCAAAGCGGGCTGGCTGCTGGCTGCCCGAGAGCTGAGGAGCCTTTTTGTGTGGAGCTGCACGTGAGCCAAGAATGTACCTCTGAGCCGATTTCGTTGGTCATGTCCAAAATCACCGAAACTGTCTATGTTCCCATTTTCCAGACAGTTTTATGGGTTCCCTCCTGTCTGTTTCTCATCTGTTAAGTTTGAGCTTTGGCTGCCCAAGATGTGGACCTAGTATTGAGGTAGGTGAACACCTCTGATTTGCTGAAGGTCACACGGGACATCTCTATTCCCACCAAGAATGTAATTTCTGCTACAAATTTTAGGAAGTGTACCTGTTGCCCATGCTTTAGAGCCAGAGAGCAACCAGTGTGTGCCGGACAGTAAGGTGGCACTGTGAGTGAGCAGCATCACAGAGACAGAGCTGACCTTTCCTGACCAGAGCTTTGTGAATAAGGAGAAAAATTGGCAGAAGGCATGGCCAGCTCATCACGCAAGTTTTTCCTACAGCCATAGGTGTGAAAGACTCATTTAAAGGCTGCTTCCTCCAGCTCTTTCGTGGGGAGCGTTTCCTCCCACTCCCTCTCCATATTCCTGCGTGATGCTACAAATTTTATGGAATCATAGAAGTTCGCAAACGAGGTCAGAGCAGTCATCGCCCACTTGTGAGAGCAGCCAGCACCAAAAGCTTGAGAGGTGGAGACCAAACCAGCAGCCCTGGGCGATCCCTCTCCCACTCCGGTATGCGGCAGAGGTAGGTTCATGCTCTGAAACACGTTTTGGGGGAGGAAGGCTGTTACCACGAGCAGCTGCAGCTCTGGATGCTCTTGCCACTCACGTGTACAACAGCCAGCTGCTCTGTGCTGCAGGGGTCGGGCACACCTTGAGGGAGGAACTTAGATCATCTCTATGAATTCCCGTTGCCTGCATCATGTTCGCCACCCTGCTCGCCACCCACAGCTTTTTGGTCACCTCTGTTGCTGCTAAACCTCATCAGTAGAGAGTTCTCCAAGCCCCATCTCTGCTCCAGCCCGTAGTGGCAGCAGTTACACGTGCTGCCAAGGTGGCACACTTGCCTACTGAAGGGTAAGCTCTTTGGTACAGCGCACACGAGAGGGAAAACTTCACAGAGCGCTGGGACGTGGTGGGGGAGAGGGAAAATCATTGGCCAGAAAACTAGGACTCTTGAAGAAAAAAAAGAAGTTTCACTTTCTGTCCTGTCATCCACGCGCATTAAGTGCGTAAGCAGCAGAGCGGAGGTAAAGCCCTGACGTTAATCCCTTGTCAAGGGATGGGATCCCCAGTCGAGGAAATGGAGGTGATCAAAGCAATGTAATCTTCACCCTGGCTGACTACAGAGAACTTCAAGTAGGGCTCTGGGAGTTTATTTAACTGAAGTCCCCTCTGTGGGATTCCTTGAAGTTTCCAGCTTAATAGAAGACAAGGCTGAAAGCACAGGTCTAAGCTTCAACATCTGACTCTGCAAATACAAAGTCATAACAACCCGTGTAGGATAATGTTGTTGATGTTCCAATAGTCCAAAGATTTATGAAAATATCTTCTATTTATTCAGCTGGAAAGAGCCCTGGTCTTCTGGACTTTTGTTACCCCATAAAGCATTCAGAGGAGACCCCATAATCATTTCAAAGTCAGAAAAATTAAGTGGAATAACAAGTAAAACCCCTATCCACAGTGACTTTGAAGTGCAAGAAGTGTATCCTTGTAGCCATAGAATATTACGCTGCTTTGAGCCGGGGTGGGAAGAAACAGCTCCCAGGCAGTTGTTTCAGGTGGTGAAAAGTCCATATTTTTCCTACCACAAAAGATGCTGGTCTGAAAAAAGTTAGAGTTGAGCAGTGAAATAGATGATTAAATTCCCACTGAAATTCACAGGAGCTTTTCCCATGATGCTGATGAGAACTGGATACAGACCTGAAGTGACCGGCTAAAGTGATAAGGGCAGCATGGCGCTGCATTCTCCAGCCGTCCGGGTACAGCTTCAGTGCTTCCTTCTCCCATAGCCCAGGGCAAAATCCTCCCTGGAAAAGGAGATCTGCCTGCAGGACACTCACCTGAACACGGCTGTGCCTTTGCCTCTGCCCAAACTGGGCATGTGTCTCTTGAAAGGCACCCCTGGGAAAGCGGTCCCTCCCCTGTCAAGCCAGAAGCTTCACTTTCAGCAAGGACTCTGCCTCCTCTCCTTCTGCGCTCTTCAAAATCTTGGCAGAGACGGGGTCACCGATGCTAAAGCCGGCGATCCAAGGCCAAATTCCCCAGTAAGAGGCAAATGAGGAGCTGTGGTCATCACAGCCACCTGAGCGTGTGAGTGCCGAGAGCGCTGCCGAGCTGGGGGAGAAGAGGGAGCAGAGAGAGAAACTGGAGCAAGATGGCTGGGGCAGCACAGCAACGGCTTAAACACAGACCTGACATCACCAAGAAGCTCAAAGCAAAGCAGTGACAAGGCTAGGAAGAAAAAAAAGCCCCAGGAGAAGGAGGAAAAAGACGGTAGTTCAGTCATACTGGGGGTCAGTCCTTTCCAAGCAGCAGAGGCCAGCTCTGACTGGATGCCGAGATAACTCCTTGTCCCCAAGCACCAGCGGTTTCAGACTGAGCTCAGCCGGTGAGTTCCCGAGGCAGGGGCAGAGGCAGCAGGACCTGGGAAACACTCCTTTAGAAAGTTCTGGGTGTGTGAGTGAGGGGACAGGGAGGGACTCAGCTGGGGCTGGGCCAGGGTAGCCACAAGGGGAGGCCAGCAGACCTGCAGCTGTGGCAACGACCCCATGGTTCATCTCCAGTCGCCAGACAAGCCTGACTCCCCCTTGAATCTCAGCGTTGGTTTTGTGCTGTTCCTGGCTGACTGATACTCCACAAGAGTCCTAGGCGAACTCCTGGAAGATTTGCGTGTTTGCTTTCTACACCAAGGAGCAGGAGAAAGCTGCTAAAAGGTCCTTCTAGTGCCAGCACATCTGGGCAGGTTTCTTGGTTTAGGTCATGGGCTGCATACAATGCCGGAGAAGTCCGAGTATTTCAGGAGAAGAATCTGTGGGAAGCAGGAGCTAAATCTTATCGGGTTGTGATAAATCTTATCAGGCTCTGCAAATCCTACCTAGTTCCTTTTCTGTTTTAAAGGAGGAATTATTCAACAACCAAAGAATGTTTCATACATTTCCCTATTGCAAGGGGCAGTGAGGTCAGACTGTGGTTGCATGTTCGGAGCTTTCTTTTCCCCTTCAAATCCTTTAGACCTTCCAAGGATGGCACTTGAGCAGAGAACAGGACACCGTAGCAATAGCCCCTTTTCCCTGAAATGAGAACGATCCTGTAATACAAACGGTACAGCTGGGCATGCACAGCCCTTACTGAATTTGGAAATTGCCCCACACACGCACTTCTGTGCGGCGGTTTCCCCTCCTGCACCCAGTCGTGATCCTGCTCTGACATGAGATCCAGGCGAGAGTGAAGCTGGGATGCCTACTCCTTCTCCTGCCCTGTCACGCGTGGATGAAATGAGGGAAATCGTAAACCAGCACCGCCACGCCAAGGGAAGAGTTACTCCTCTGGCCTGTTGCATGGTCGAACTGTAGGTGCCGGTGGGAAACGCAGGGCAAACAGCGCCCTTGGCCCCAGGCGAAGGCAGCCGGCACCGGGCAGGGAGGAAACGCCTCAAATTGGGTAAGGAAAGGAGCCCGCGGGGCTGCCCCCGCTGCCCGGCCGGCAGGGCCCGGGGAAGGCGGGGGCAGGGCTGCCTGTGCCCCCGCACACGCGTGTGTTGGTCACGCCGTTATTGCCGGGAGGGCCCACGAGGTGGCAATAGCAGGACACGGCTCCCACGCAGCGGTTTTGTCCGTCTTCCTTTAGAAGATCCCGATCCCGCGGAAGATCGGGGTGCAAAAGCGTTTCTTGCAACTGGCGCTTCCCACTCGGTCGGTCTCTGACCGGGGGACAAGCGTCTGTCACGTCACCGGGACAAACGCGCTGCAAATTGTACCGAGAGCGAGTGTTTGGTGCCAGTCCGGCGGACCACTGTGACAGTGTCCCCAGGGTGGCACCTGCCTGGGTGCCACCAGTAAGCCCTTCCCCGGCGGTGCAGCGCTCCTCCTGCCGAGTCCCCTGGTACCGGCACTCCGCCTGGTGTGCCCGGGACAGGGGCTGGGGAAGGAAGGATGTCATGTCTCTGTCTCGGCTTGACTGCTTGTACTTTAATTTGTTACCTATTTAAACTATGTATTTGTCAAGCCACAGCGTCTGCAGCTGCTAGTGAGTGAAGCCTCTTTCTCACCTACATCTTTAATGTCTGTAATGCAGATAAGGTTGATAACACTCTCAAAATAACGAGGTGAGGCTGCCATTCCACCCTAGGAGACAGACTGTCCGCCCCAGGCTCTGTGTTTTGCTCCATTGCCAACAAAAAGCAAAGCTCTGAGGGTGGAAGAGTTTAGGCCAGGCTCAGCGTGTGCATGGGCAAGGGAGGGAGCAGTGGGACATCACCTCCCAAACACTAAAGGAGGTGGAGACTGAGGAGCAGTTGCATCTCCAATCCTTTAAACCCAACATGGCTGGAGAAACTCAAGGATTCGGGAATGTCAAAAAGTAGCTTTATGTAAGAAAAAACCGTGGGAGGGGACCCTACACCTCGCAGTAACCCCAGCTGTGTTCAGCCTGCCCGGTGCTCCCAAGGGGGCACCCCCAGGACAGCCTGTCCCCAGAATGTGGTCCGTCACCACACTGCTGAGTGGGTCGACTGGAGAGAGGGGGAATACCTGGGCTCATGGGCTGAGGGCTGTGAGCAGCCCACCCTGCATCGCCTGGCAGCATCTCCCCACCAACAGCCTTTACCAGGGCAGAGGGATGAATTAATTGGGTGCCAGCTGTGCTGGAAAAGCCAAGGTACAAGTCAAGCTGCTCCGTGAACGGGGGCTACAGCGCCCTGGCAGGAGCCGAGTGCAGGGGCACGCACTGAGCTTTTGGGTTTTGCGCTCCAAGAACATCGCCCTAAAACACCTCCCAAACCACGGCAGCGCACTGGCAGGAGGCACCGCTGGAAAGGGCTCTCTATAGAAAGCCGTCCCCACACTCCTTTCGTGCAAATGAGTAGCAGTTAGTGCAGCCCCAGGTTGAAGCACCCGTTGAGCAGTGTTAAATGCTGGACAAACTGGGCTTTTTATAAATGCAGAGGCAAACAATTAAGATGAAAATCTAGCAGTTATAAGTTTTCCCCCTAGAAACCTGCTGGAAGGGCACAGTGCGTACCTTCTCCCTTACTGCTGCTGTGGCTGCCAGAAGGAAGTTTTGGGCTTGAGCTCCATGAAGAGTGTGCTGAGGAACCCGGGGGCTCCATAGCTGTGCTAAGCCCTGGCTGAAACAGCCCACTGAGCTGGGCAAACGGCTGTGCACCCCCACACTCCCCTCGGGCGTCAGCAGGAAAAAGAGATGTGTTGGTCTAAACAAGGTTCTTTAATCCCATTCGGCACAACCCTCGTTGTCAGGCTGCGCTCAGCTGTGGCTGCGTAGAGAGCTGGGAACTGGTTAGTTTTGATTGTGGGATGAAGCATTTCCTTGAGCTCCCCCCATGCGCGGCTCAGGATGAGCAGGAGGTGCTCGGGAGCTGTAGGCTGTGGGTGGCAGCGTCCCTAGTTCCCATCTGACCCCAGCTCTTCTCTAGGTTTCTCTTTCAGAGCCAGGAGGCAGCTGGGTTTGACCTGACTGTCCCAGCAGAGACTGAAGCTCGGCAATTGCCTGCCTGGCACTCGCCGTGTGTGGGGTTTGCCAGGGGCTGGTACCCAGCCGTTGGCACAGTCTCCTCCATCGCGGCTCACAGACGGTGCCGTGGGACTCCTCGCTGCCAGCAGGTGAACTGAAACGCATCTCTGCTCATTCCTGTGGGTGTCCAGCCCAGGAAGCCCCAAAGCAGGCAGTTATAAAAGTCCTAGACTGACGCTAATATTTCGCTTTTATGAACAAATACTTGCAACCAAGCCAAAGCCAATTGCCAGCTCTGTTGGGAGAGAGGATCTAGCATCAGAAGAGGATCCCGATTCTGTTCTTGGTTCACTGTACAACCTTGCAAATAATGATAATATTGGCCCCAAATGGCCTGGGATGAGGTATTGGTGGCTGTTGTTGATTAAAGAGCAGGATGTGTTTCAGACTCCAGAAGGGTTGCTCCCTCCAGACCTCGCGCTGGCCCTCCGTCTGGCCGGTTCTTACCTAGTGACTCCGAGCAGACTTTGCTGACGTGGGCAGTCGGGTTTCCTTGTGGCTGTGGAGGAAAAGGCAGCCCTTGCTGTCGCTTAGAAGAGTGTGACTTGCACAAGCGCTTATCAAAGTGCACGGCAATACGGCTGTGGCTGTGCAATGGTCACACTGCATCCTGCCTGCCCTGCTCCTTTCTCCCCCAGAAAAAAGATGCTTTTGCTGCTTTGTGTCAGCTCAAGAGCCCAAAATGTGGGGTTCTTTCCCCAAATAGGTGCTCCAAGTAACCCCTAGGCTAGAAAACTAACATAGATACGCAACATCGGTTGACCAAACGTACCAGTTTGCATCTCCAGGCTGTGGAGCTCACACTAAAGGCTGGGGAAAACATGTGCTGGATGCTGGGTGCCTACAGCTCCCTCCCTGCTGGGGGTGTTTGTCCCCCTGGGACAGCGCTGGGGAATGTGCTGACTCAAATGGTGGGGAGGGATCACCAAGACTGAATGGTCTCGAGGGGGAGAAGTGCAGAGCAGCCAAGTCTGGGGAGAAGGCTAAGCAAAACTCTATTGTTAATTTTTAAAAGCCCCAGGCAGCCATAGGTTTTGGGCTGTGAACTCTGCACTGCTTCTGACAGTGGCATTACAGTAATGCTTCTGCACAGCTCTGCATCCAAAATGGGAGCAACCAGGAAAATTTACACAAACTTGAGTAAAGTATTGGTCCTGTGGGGAAAAGTAACTCTGAATGCTGTTGCATTGTTGGTCCTATCACTGCTATGGCTAAAAAGTGAAGGTTTTTGATTGATGAATTTATGTAAAAGTTAGTTCAAATGGTTTAACGAAGCTTTGAGAGCAGCTTGAATATGAGACAAAAGAAGAAAGTTTAGACAACAAAAGTCCAGAGCAACAATTACCTGAGCATGCGGGCTTGGGGGTGTTTCTCCGACCCAGACTGGGGGGCTGCGGGGCTCAGTTCTGTGCCGCCATCCAGTGGAGCTCCTGCTTGGAGGACAACCCTCTCCACCTTGGCGCATTCCCCCGTCTCGTGGCCCTGCAGCTCTGGGGGGCTGCGAGGAGGGGCAGCCCTGCAGTGTCTGGTTGTGGTGGTTGTGGGCCCCCCCCCTCTCCAGGGCCAGGAAGTGCCTTGCTGGCTGGAGGAGAGCAGGCTCCTGTGCCGTGACCCACCTCGGAGCCCCCGCCACAGTGCTTGATGAGGGCCCCTGACCCCTGGTAATCCCTGCTCGTGGGGATATTGAGTTTTCTGTTTGCTTTGCAAGTGTAATTGGCCAAGACGCTGTGAAAGGGGGAGAGAGTGCTCAAGGGAGAGGTGTTAAAGAAATAGGAAAACATTATTAAGAGTGTTTTAAGTCGGCAGTTTCCCTTATTAGTACTTTCACGATGGAAAGAAGCCACTTTAGGTCTGTGCAGTTGCACTGCGCCACCGTGTCCAGGCCCCTGTAGACATCCACGCAGATGGCTGTATTGTCTCGTGCATCCTTTCGGCATCTCCTCTCTTTCTCTTCCAAGTCATGTACTGCCTTACTTGGCTTGCAAAACTCCTCCTTGGGCTTCTTGTGCCCTGCTCCAAGGGATGTGCAGAGAAGGAGGAGCCTTACATGAAATATTTGGTTTGGGGGAGTGATCCCCATCCGAGGCAAGTGTTGGATACAAATGGAGATGTTTGAGAAGAAGAAGGGGAACACTAGATGTGGGATGTGACCAACGGAAGGACAGTGTCAGGGAAAGAAGGAGGTGGTGCCTGCATGAAGGGCTCTGCTCTTGTCCAAGCATTCAGAAAATCTGCCTCCACACCAAAAAAGAAATCAATGCCATCGTTTTTTGAAAAAGGATTATTTTAAACAATCCTAGGGTTGAGAAGCTCTTCATTTGCTCCTAGGCAATAAGCCTCTAGGCGTTTCGCGGCTCACATTTCCCAGCCTGTCATGGGGTCAAACATGGAGTGATGGAGTTAAATGAGAAATCAGTCTCATGATTGCAGGAGCCAAGGCCTGGAGAGGAAAAACCCAAACAAACCATAAAACAGAACAAAAGAAAGTGCCAGCTATTCCCAGGTTCCTGATAACATCATAAGAGGTGGCAACGCTGGACTTCATAAAAAGCCTCGCTGAACTTTAGGGTCAGCCACAAACAACGACAGCTCTTTCCTTTGTCCATTTGTTCCTGCATGCCTGGGGAGTGACGTGTGGCTGATTATTATTGCCTGGGTGATGGCTATCTATGCGCAGCTCTCAGATACCAAACAGATCCTGGACTAGCCTCCTCTCTGTTTAAAAATCCCAGCATGGTCTGGATGGAGGAGGTGGTACACTTAGCTTTCTGATCTCTCTCTGTGAAGTGCTGCCTGCACCGGAGGGAGTGGATTCTCCCAGCACCCTGCAGCCGTGTTGGGAGAATTAGGAGCACGATCTTTTCTATTACTAGCTTTTCTCACCCACAGTAGTATATGTGCAATGTCATTTTCTGCTTCTGATGGTTTTGCACCCTGATCCCTCCAAACATCTGCAGCAAGACAGCAAGATACCCCAGGAGGTGGTGTACAGACGGTAGTGGCACTAGTGCAGGGATATAACCAGATCTCCACTCTCATGGGGGCAGCTGTGAAACGACCTGGGATTTTGGGAGTCCATTCCTCAGCCCCTATCCCACAGGAATATTTTCTTCTCTTTTCTCTATATTCCATGGAATAGGATGTTTTCCCCCATTGCAGCTGGGTGAAGCTGTGAAGCCCCTGGAGACAGGCAGAGGGGAAGTGTTTGGAGAGAAGATCTCCAGGGAAAACGTCATGCAATGCACTCACTGTTTGTGAGACAAGACGCATCTCAACCAAAGCAAAGTCCCTCTGACAAAAGGGAACCCTTGTCAGCCCATGAATAAAGCTCCCTGCTAGGAGAAAGAAAGGAACAGGTCTCCTGCCATGGCCTTACCTGAACTGAAGCAGGCTGCGTGCTCCCATGAGGACACAGGTGCTGGTGGCTCGGCTCTGTCTCTGGACACCTCTAGTATCACAGTCACTTTTCTTTCTGCTCCTTACTGACAGGAGCTCAGGAACAGGCTGTCCATTTTCAGCCAGACTTGACACGATGTCCCAGAGGGAGCTCTTCTCTTGTGGGCTCAGGAGAATGCAGGCTGCTGGAAGGAAAAACCTCGTAAGTGTCTTTGCTGAAGGCTGCCTCAATGGTACTAGAACCTGGAGACTCCACGTAGAATCACTGAGATTGGAAAAGACCTTTAAGATCATGGAGTCCAACTACAGGAAGTGGCTGGACAGCCCTGAACACCCTCTACCCAGGGAAGAAGCTTTAATCAACCTCTAGCTCACTGTGAAAAGCCGATCTGTAGGAAACCTGCTTCTGGCACCTACAGAACTACTTCTTTATATTTGGTTGATTTTCTTAAATGACAAAAGAGCTCTTCTTGGTCCCCACGTGTCATTAAGCTGTTTCTGGCATCTTTGGGGGAGCGTTTGCACAGGTAACAGCAGCTCCCGCCCGCTCTGTGCCAGACAGTCCTGGCCAAACTCTGCAGCGCCAGGGCAGGTGCAGCAGGGGAGGAAATCCCGCTGCCCAGAGACCGCAGCGAGGCGAGGAGCTGCAGGGAGAGCCAGGAAAGCGATGGAGTGTCCCAGGCAGGAGAGCATCAGCCGTGAGGTTGGGACTGCCCGCTTAGGACCAGGGCGGGAAGGGTTTGGAGAAGGGTGGCTGGAGAGAAGGGAGAAGGCTGAGTAATGGCTAAGTTAACCCCTCGCATGCTGGCATTTTCCAGGCGGTGAGCCAAATGACTGCTCGGGAAGATGTATATAACACATGTCTGCAGTCTCCAAAGGGTTATTAACTGTGCAATAATGGCCATGAAACTTGGCTTCCTCAATGTACATTTAAAATTGCAAAAAAATAAAACACGAGTTTCAGAGGGGAAGAGGGCTTGTTTCCTAGAAACCGCGGGGCCAAATCCCCTCTCTGTGATGGTGAAAGGAGAAGAAACATCCCCACCGCCTCCCTGGGCTGGGAGCAGGAGGGGAACGCAATCACCACGACAGGACCGCAGCACCCTCCTGCCACACGCGTTACCCTTATCAGTAACAATTTCGAGGCATTTCAGAAAAGCTCACGGTATTAAATTAATAAAGAAAGCCTGTGTCTCACTGGAGCTCTGGGATTTGGATTCAATAAAAACACTGCTGCTCCTAAGACAGTTTCCTCCTTTGTTGTGTGGGTACCTCTGCGGGGGCTTGTCCCTTGCTCCAGCCCTTGCCAACACCAAAGCCTGCCTGTGATGTTGCCCCTGTTGTGGGGCGCTGCAGCCTCCTGGGCCCCTGCCCAGACGCTCTGCGACTCCCCGATGCTCAGGAGGGACCAGCCCTACCCTGACACAGTCTGTGCTGGCCAGCCCAGCCACCGAGCGAGCCCTTCCATGCAGTAAGTTACAGACTTCTCTTTATTAGTGCCCCTCTTCCCCCCACACTATTAAATTTATTCTTTCACTGTAGTGTTATTATTATTTTGGCAAAGGCCTTTGGAAGGTGGGAGAAAGGGTCTACTAAAAAGTTAAGCAAATCTAAGCCCCTTCATGAAACTCTTTTGAGGGAAGAGATGAGGCACCAGGTTTGGTCCTTCTGCAAAGGGAGACGGCTGGTGGTCTGGGTTTAAACATGACTGTTTGGGGCTCGGGCCAAATTTGGCAGCTTACAAGTCGAATTTCCTCTTGGTTCTCAGGAGCGGAGGATAGGGTGGAAGAGCCACAGGTGGAAGAGCCGTGGAGGAGCCGCTGCCTGGAGCTGCTGTGCCAGCCGTGGCCCTGGCCTTGGGGGGAGGCACTGAAATTGTTGGTTCACCACAGGTCAGGAGAGACACTCAGGCTCTGAGGTTTTGTTTTCGCCATGTTACGTTACACTATTGGCATGGAGCAAGGCAAACTGAGTTTTTGTCTCACTTGAATGGCTTTTGTGACAGTCCTTTTGCTTTAGTAACTTATTTCTTGTTAGAGACCAGGCTGAGCCTTGAAAGAGACAGGAAAACACAGAGCTATTAAATCTCACCTGATCTCATGTTAAGAAAGTGAATTTGAGCCGTGGGTCTTGGCTTCACTCAGATTTTGCCTCCTGGGAGCTGGTTCCCAGTCCTCAGTTTCACTCTTGCTGCTGACTGCTGGTAAGGTCCTCCAAGTGCCACCGCACTGGAGAGACGAGGAGCTTCCCCAAAACCGCAGCAGGAGGTGGGATGTCTGCGTGTGCTCATGCTTGTGTGGTGCTGCGGAGGCCCTGCGCAAGCCAGGTCTTTCTGAGGTGCTACACCAGCCCGCTGAGTGCCGCAGGGTGTCCCTCGGTGCCCTGGAAGAGCACAGCCCGCAGGGTGAAGGGCTGGAGGCAGTTCTGAGATTCCGGCTCTCAAACAGCCTCTCTACTCGTCATGGGAGCAGATCACAGAGAAAACATGATTCCTGTGGCCTGTCCAGTGCCTGAAAGAGAGAAAATGGTGTTAACCCGCTCGTCTCTCTTACCAGTCCTTTTCCTAGATTCAATCGCCCCTTTTGTTAGCACTACCCCAGTTGCCTTCACTTGCAGGGATGAGCATCCAAATCTAATTCCCCTCGCTTGTGACTCAGAGCCGTTACCGCTGTCAGTACAGCTCTGGACAATTCCTGTGTGAGTGCTGCACGGAGATCTGCCAGAGTCATTCACACTCTTTTATGGGTCTTCCTTTGAATTCTCCTACAATCTCAGTAACAAACTTGCAGATTTTTGCAGAAGTTTAGACTCTGGGACACTGCTCTGCCGGGCCACAGCAGTTTAAAGCCTCTAACACATTGGGCCTTTACTTCTTTCCACAACTCAGCCATGCCAGGAGCGCAGGATCCGTTCCAAAGCCCACCGAATGCAGCGGAAATCTTTGTACTCTTGGAAATCACCCTCCTGCTTTCAACAGCCCCTGGACCAAGCTGACTTCTCCTAACCCCCGGGCAGCTGAGGACATGCAGGATGTGCCCGGACCATCAGGTAGGAAGGAGCTCTTACTGCAGGATCCTAGTGAAAATGGTTGTTCCTGGATGACGATGTGTCTTCCCCACAGAGGGGCAAGGGAAAGGGAGCTGGCGGGTAGCTTCCTCCTCATCTTCCTCTCCCAAACTGCCCCCTTAGCTAGCTTGAACAACCTATCCTCCCCGCTTTAAATTAGTGTCCCCTTCCTGTCCACCGCTGTAAAAATTAATTGTTAGATCTCCTGAGCTTTTGCACTTCTTTCGTGTTTTCAGCCATGTGAGGAGTGCTTCGGGGAGTGCCATTGCCTAAAATCTTTGTGCGCTCATATATTGCCAGCCTCATTTTTTTCCTGCTCTTCTGGGGTCAGTACTTCAGCAGGCGGTGGAAGAGCCTGCAGGGCGTGAAGGGACGGGTGAGTTTTTCAAGCGAGCTTCTGTGGCAGTGTCTGAACCCTTGGAGCGAGGAAGACTGGGACGTGCAGGAAACAGGGATATGCAGGAGACACGCCGGAGGAGCCCCCTCGCTGGCTGCTTTTTGCCTTCCCTCCCAAGCTTCTCGCTGAGCTCCATGGGCACCCACCCCCATTCCCATTCCCATTCCCATTC
>VXBO01014145.1:521931-590887 GCA_013400135.1 Rhinoptilus africanus
CCCGCGCCCGCTCCTCACCTCAGCGCGGTGCGCCTCCCGCCCGCCCGCCGCCCTGCCCGGCCCCTCGCCTCCCCGGGCCCCGGCGAGCATCGCCGCCGACCCGCTGTGAGTTTTCCCTCCGCCGCGGCTCTCCGCTGTGCGGGAGCTGCTCCGGCTTCAGCCGTAGCTCAGCCGCAGTCCGCTGTGGGTGGGCAGCAGGGCCGGAGGGTGCTGTAGCGGAGCGGCCTGGCAGCCGGACCCTCCTCTAGTCACTGTGCCCCTGCCGTCTGGCTGGTGACTGGGTCCTGCTGGGGGGGATTTGGTCGCCCTCCTGCCTGGCTCACCTCTACAGCTCCTCGGCTCTTCAGCCGGCCCTTTCCACGTGCGATGGGTGTTGGCGTGTGAGGGTGTTTTGTGGGAGCTGTGTTGTAGGGCCACCTGGTATTCCCACACGATCGGAGGAGCCATCCCGCTCGGGGGTGATTTTCCCACCTCGTGAATTTCCCTACCTGAGGTTGTCACTTTTTCTGGAGGCTCTGCTGGGCTTGGGTTCTCGTCTGAGTGTCCTGATAAGAAGGGGTGATCTTGCATGGGAGAGCCGAGCTGTTTCTCGGTGGTAAAGACTTAGATGTTTAAGGCGATGGCTAGTTTGCAATTATTGTTGATAACTTGAAAGTGCTTCAGAAATTTACCAGGGCATTAAGCATACATAGGCCTGGGATGTGTGCTTAACTTCTCGGTACAGACCTGTTGATGGAGATTTTGTCTTAAACTTTGCAGAAAGAAGCACTTTATGTGCTCTGCACTTGGGGCTTGGGCCTTCGCTCCTGAGCCATTTGAGGGCGCTGTGCCTCAGGTTTGGGGGGAACAAAATAATAAATAGTGCCTCTGAGATGCTGAGTATTTGAATGGCACTGTAAATTGAGCTGTATCCCACCGAAGGCTTTCTTGGAGTTTAAAACTGATATCTCTAGTTCAAGCTTTAAATCACTAACAGCTCTACGCTTTTGTCACTAGGCACGTTTTGTTAATCCCGTTCATGAAGTGCTGGGCTTCCAAAGCGACCTACTCCAGCAGAGCTGAAAAGCACAAACAGGCAGAGAAGGAACCTTTTTAAAAAGAGGAATGTAGTTGTAGGCACAGTATTAACTGCCTGAGATCAGGGAATGGAGGAGGGGGAGTGGAAAAGATTGGCGATATTCCCAGTAGAAAAGTTGGAAAAGAAACAAGACTAGTTAGTCTTTGTTCATTACTCTGCAAATATGAGCTGCAATATTGCAATATCTGTTTGTATCGTATGAATTCTAAGCAACAACTAGATTGACGTAACTCAGCTAGATGAACTTGGGATCAGAAAGCGTCAAAGGTGTCAAAGCTGCTCATCCCTCTTGGGGACCAAGGCCAACACTGCCGCGTGTGTGAGTGGCAGCGCTGGTAAAGCTCTGCTCGCTTTTGCCTGTGGATCTGGTCCTGGGAGTGCTGAGAGTGGTGTGGGCAGATGTGCTGAGAGGGATGTGTTTCTGCATGTTGGAGTACTCCTTTCCTGTTAGGGGAATCTGTTCATTGACTCTTCATTCAGATAATCACCAGGAATGGGAAAAGGGCTAAAAGCAGGTGCATGATACATATGAGTGAGTTAAGGTTTATAATACCTTTTTGAACTAAAAACTAGAGAACAGAAAACTGAAGTGTCTTTAGGATGAACCTAAACTAAAGATGAACTTCATTAACTTCTGAAATGGTGTCATTAAATTGATCCACACTGCCGTGTGACCTTCTCATTCTAGCTAAATGGACCTTTTCATCTTCTTAAGTCTATTCTTAAATGTGAAACCTGACACATCTTAGCCTGCTTTCGGTGTTTACGCAGACTTTTGCAGTGGCCACACTAAAGCAGCATACCTGTAGTGAAAGCTATGCAGTTTAGGGGTAAGATGTTTTCTGGGATCAGAGGAATTAAGAGTTTGCTTCAAATTATCTAGGAAGTCTTGAATCTGCCATGAGTGGAACTGAGATCAGGTGACTCTAGAGCCCAAATTTTTTTGCCCCCTAGTCTGGCGGCTTAAAATAACAAGACCATCACTACAGTGGGTTTTGAATTTTCCCATTGCTTCCCTAATCCCTGTTTGTAGCAGAAAGAACAGGGCTTTGCCCTCATCAGCAGCACAGCTTCACAGGTGGGGATACAGACAGGGCCTGCATGCTGGGCTAGAAGAAAGACCTCAGTAGTGAAACCTTGCAGCCTGTTTATCCTGGCATTTGTCTTCTGAGCAGTGGGAGATTTCCTGAAAACTCCAGTGTGGGAGTGCTCATTGGACTCAAACTGGATGGTCAGGACATCTCGTTTGAAAAAACTGGTTGCTAAGAAGTAGAGTAGGTAATAATACTGTATCCTGATCTCCAGCTGGCTCAGACTTTGTTGTAATTGTATTCCTCACCTATGCCATAAATCACCCAAAAAGTGATATAAAATGATCAGGGCAAGTGGAGTTCTAATACAAACAAAATCCGTGACACAGTGGCATGAAAACTGAGCTACAACCAGACTGAGCAATTGCTTCCTGGTAATGATATCAGATTCCCAGTGTGGCTCCTAAAGGCTGTGTTTTGTTCTTTAAACTCTGCTTGCAGATGCTGCTGTTAACCCCCATGTGGTCTGTTGTAGTTTCCTGCTACAACCTGCAATTGCATTGGGACGGGTGGCTGTGCCCTTGTAGCTACGTGAGGTCATAGCACGTTTAGGACTGCTGTACCTAAGGCCTCATCTGCACAGTTAAAGTTCCACATGTGAGGATACTCCAGCCCTCCTCTTCCTTTTGAGAGCCTGGGAATTACAGCGTAGACAAGAGGTACCATATTCCTGAAAAGCACTACTGCCTTCAACTTGGCAGGACTGTATTTGGTCTGGGGCATGCAGTTGTGTAAATAATTGAATTCTAACCACGCTGCAGGATTGAACTGTCCTTTCCTGGTGCTGGGGAGACACAGGTAGGAGCAAAGCCTTCTAGTGTTGGTCAGACGAGTTGCAAAAAAGTAGGTAGTACAGGAAATTGCCTCTCTTTTGGAAAGTTCCAGCTGTGTTACCTTGAGCTGAGTTGTGTTGTAGACCAAGGTCTCTGCTTCTAAGTCTGAGATCAGTTCCTAGATGAGATATTGTTAGGTCTCCCTCCAGCAAGGAGATTCTGGTTTGTTCAAGACATCTCAGAACTACTCATCTGTTGCTTTCAGGGGCAATTTCACAGTTAGGTTTTGACTGTTGCTCTCTGTGTGCTGCCCTTACCCCCTCTGGCAAAGTTTGGCAGAGCAGTGTTGCCTTCTGTAGAGCTTTTTTGATTGAAGCCCGGAGAGCCCAGTAGAGGAGGCGTTTTCAGCACCCTGTATTTGTGCTGTGATTGCAACATGCTTTCTGTGAGTCCTAGCAGGTCTTACCAGTCCTGTGGACCCAAGATAAGAGAGGTAGGTGGGCTTCTGTGCCTTTTGGGGAGACTTCTTCCCCAGTTGTAATGTGGGATTCCCAAAGACTTTGTTTGATGTATTAATTTACTTTTTTCGTTTGGTACTAGGGTCACTTTCACATGCTGAAGTGCTGGACTGCTGTCCAGTCTGTTGGACTGCAACGTCAGTACCTTACAATTGGGGTAGACTTTTTCTATTTCTTGTACCTAATTTTTTGAAACAGCTACAGCTTTAAGAGAGTCATGGGCTCATGTTAAAATGAGCATTAGATTTTGACTTAGAAATTAGCTTGAAAACTCTTGTCTGTTCAGGAACCTTATCTGAAAGCTGAAAATCACTGGGGTGCATTTAGAAGCAGATGTTTAAGTAACTGCTCTCTTTCATTTTGAAATCTGGAATCTCTGACTTTGGGTTCAGGACTGCTTTCTGACCTGTCTCTAGTTAAAGTGGATTGTGCTTCTCAAGTGAGATAAGAGAGGAGGTTGTGGCTCCTTCCTGTTCAGGTTCGTTCATTTAACTTTTTCACACCACTTTTTCATATCCTTTGAATTCAGCCAGACTTCCTTGTGCAGACTGGATCAGTGGAAGTGAACGATGACATTACAAGGGCTCATGGAATGAGAACAGTCATGTTCTCGTTACAGGATGGAATAGAGTAATTGAAGCCATAACATAAAAAATACACGCTGGAAGTTGGGAAGCCTTAAACATATTGTAGCATAGTCTCACAATCTGCAGAGAGAAGGGCTTCTTTCCTTCCAAGCTTCATGTATGATTACCTTTCTTAAACCTCATGCAGCTCCTGGAGGACAAATCTTCCAGCTTGTTAAAATATTTCTGAATGGTGGCTCTTTATTCTAGTGCATCCCCTTCACTTGGAGCCATGCACAGACTTCCTGAGGGTGTAGATATAGACAAGCTTCACCAAGTACAGGCAAAGAGAGATGACAGAGCATCCATCTGGACCTTGTGTCAGCTGGATGTTTCCTTTTTTCAGGAAGGCTGGGCAGAGCTGCTGTAAGTCTGATGGAGGTGGTAGAGAAAATGCTGATTATTATAAAGTCATCACTCTTAATTTTGGTACTAAACAAGGTTAAATGCCAGAAATGCATTTACAGCAGCTAGCTGCAGTAACTGGGAAATTCTGCTTCTGCTATTGCCCACACTGCTATTCACCAGTGATGTTGTGGGACCAGATAGAAACTGTTTGGATGCATAGCTGCTTCTAGAGTCTCTGAACTCCCACTGGTATCCAGGTGGGTGTAAGTGCCCACGCAGGATGTTTCTGTGTGGTTTTGGATCCGATATGGAAGGCCTGTCAGGGCAAAGAAAAGTGAGTAGGTTGGACTGCAGCCTCCAGGGAACAAGCAATAACTCGGAGGATTCCTAGTGAAACGGTAGATCTGCTCTGTCCTTGGAAAAAAGAGGAAGAACAGAAGAGGCACGGCCTGCTGGTTTTAAGCCTGACTCTGGTTATTAAGGGGAGAGCGAGTGATAAAGATGGCACTTTAAAGAGCACTGGCCTTGGTGGTTTGTTCTCTTTCTTAGGTACTTTAGATTGGTGAATTGTCACTTTGGAGGTATTTGCCTTTCTTCACTGAGTGTAGGGGGAGATGATGCCCGGTTTAGAGCAGACATCTGAAGCTCAGTGAGCTCAATCCCTGTCCAGTGGTAGTGAGTGTTTTCTGCGAGCAACATGGCGGTGCCGCCCTCCAGGTGACTGCAAGAGCCTCTGCTGATATGGGAAGCAGAGGAGTGCAGGCATGCTAGGATTATAAGATGATATGATATCCCCTGAGGAAACCTTCAGCTCTGCTGGATTCTCTTGTCTGGGAGAGGAGCTGTCTGGCATTCATCCACAGCTGGTCCATGAGCTGAAAAGTTAAACCTCTTAAAATTACCGTGCTGGGTTTCTTTGTGCTGGGATTTTCTTTGCCCTTCCATGGTGGACGAAAGGGAGAGCATGTCGTGGTCTCCTTGTCTAGCAGACTCGGAGGCTGGGACAGAGGTGCAGCCAGAGATTCTGCATATGATCTGCTCTCATACCTGAGTGTAAACCTGAAATGACGCTGGAGCAAGACCTAAGTTAAGACTCTTGTTTTAAATTTGCTTGAATTGTGCTTGTAAATAACAACTAACTTAGAGCTGAAGCGTGGTTAATAAGGACAGGACTCAAAGCCACATGAAGTTTATTAAACTGTATTTGTGTTTTTTTTTGTTTTTCACTTTAAATATTAACTTCCTTTTAACTTTGAGGAAATGGTTAAACTAAGATTTACAGTGTAACAGTTGAAAATGAGAAGGGGATGGAATCTGTTTTAAACTGTTCTCTTCTCAGCCTGTTCATATGTATGTAACTAATGAACACTCAAGAGCAAAAGAAAAATCTGCTAAAGATTCAGCATTTCACAGATCTTGTTCAAAGATGTTGTGAAAATAAAAAGGGCTGGAAAAACAGTGTAACTGTTGGAGAGTATTAACATGTGGGAAGGTCCAGAACCATGTGCAGAGAACACTGAAGATTTGGATTCCTGTCCCAGGTTAGCCCTCGAGCTGGTGTAGCTCCTCCAGTACTACCAGGGGACAGAGGCAGAGCAGCGAAGCCAGCGAAGCAGGATGACGTGATTACAAATGCTACTTGAGTGCCAGCACTAGCAGTCCCGTTATTCCCATTGCAATTCCAGTGATACTGTGTGAAGACCTTCTTCCTTTCCTTGCTGTCATTTAGCCAGAGGAAAAACTCCAGTGTCAAGGAAGAGAATGCGTAGAAGAGCGAACTACTGGTAGTACAAGAACAGATTAGAGAGTGAGCAGATTGCTTGTGTGACCAATGTATGGATAAAACTCCGGATAAGAGCATGTGAGAATATTTTGGTGGTTTAGAGAACAGGGATTTTTTTGCTCGTGAGCAATGTTGAGCTGACTGCTAAATTTAGGATTTGAAATATCCTTAATCTGAAAGATATAGCCACTGTTAAGCACAGTGGTGAGTGGGGCTGTAGTGGGAAGTGTGGATTATTGTTTATTTTAATCAACTTGTCAGTTTGGTTGCCTGCTTTTTGAGGCTGAAATCATTCCAGACGTTCTTGTTAGCTGAGTTGTGTGATTCTGTCAGCTATATGGTCCTGTCATACCAGCTGTAAAATCCAGGATAGATTAATAATGCAGATGACTATGAACTTCTATGCCCCTCTGAATTTTTGGACTTCTGTGCCTTGCGTGCTCTGTGATGGTGGGGCTGGGCAGCAGCTGCTTTCCCGGCCACTAAGCAGTACTGGGGTCTGGCACAGTGGCAAGTCCTGTTTGTACGAGCTCTCACAGTGAAAGAAGGATGAGAGGGGGTATCCGAGCTTTTGATATGCATCTCCCCAGGCAAATGTGAATTGGCAGATCCAAAGCATTTTATTTAATTACAATGATTTCCAGAGATGTGGGGAAATTAGCTCTGACAGTTACGTGGTCTTCTGTTTTACTTCTTTATTTTCAAAATCCAACTTTCTGCAGTTCCTGAACATCACACAGACTAGAGAAGAAAAGCGTAGAGTATTTGTCTAGTGCTGATGCCTGATATCTCTCTCGTGCTGAGGTTAGCGCAGTGTAGTATCTGGTAGTTGGAGGATTTGAGGGAAGCAAAATGAGGAATGCATTTCTTATGGAAAAAGCAAAATAATGACCAGAGTATCGAAGTTAGCAGATCCAAAAGATCTCATCTGGGCCAACAGGTCTGAGGACTCTTTAGAACCCAACTGTCAAGTTTGGGGAGAATTTTAGCTCCCTAGGAATACTTTACAGGCCCAATCCTGCAAATCCTTCCTGCTTGAAATTCTACTTGGCTTGTCAGATTAAACTTGAGATTGCTTCTTAACCTATTCCAGGGTGAAGACGCATGGCTCT
The DNA here is from genome assembly GCA_013400135.1 of Rhinoptilus africanus. NCBI lineage: Eukaryota > Metazoa > Chordata > Aves > Charadriiformes > Glareolidae > Rhinoptilus > Rhinoptilus africanus. The sequence continues at coordinate 529,261 of VXBO01014145.1, forward strand.
TTCCCTCTATAGGTTTCACAATTCCAAACCAAATGTGAAACATAAGTCCTTTCCAATGGTTTAAATTATTTTCACACTTGATGCCAGAAAGTTGGGATAATGTCGGCTGGTGATGAAACTGACTACTTCTTACATATTTTTGGCACCAACAAAAATGGTTGGCAGTCTTTCAGGAGCTCTGGTGTGGCTTTTAGTACCATGGCACCAGATTTACAACCCTTCTTCTAAATAATTAAAACCTATATTAAAAAGAGGGGCTGGGGCTACCTCCCAGCTGGAAGATTGGAACAAGGAGGGGAAGTAGTGGAGAGCATCGTAAAGTAGGCTGGAAGAATAAGTCACTAGAGCTTTTGCTGTCTCTGAAACATTCTGACAAAGCCCAACTTGTAATTTAAATGAAGAGGCAGCCCTTTTGGGAACCGCAGGGCAGACTGGGTCTTGTAAACAGGCATGTATTCTGTAGGGCCAAGAAATAAAGTCAATTTTTCTTCATACATGGGCCCCCTTCTGTGAGATGTCAAGGCATTTTATGCTTAATCACTGACCTGGCCCAAAGGTCTTTTGAAAGACCTCAAAAGAGGTCTCTTGTCTCTTTTGAGGCAGGGGACTAATTGTTACTGTCATGCTTTGCAGCCATGGCAAATAGAGACACTGATTTTTATTTTTTTAATTATTTTTTTTTCCCCCCGAGTGCACTTTTGAAATTAGTGACCCTTTCTGAGAGATCCTGATTTCCCGTGAATGTTGTTCAGTTAGTACGGCTGTCAAAAGAGGATAGCTCTCATTTCTGTTAGCAGAAATTCCTCTTGCTGGAACTACTAGGCCAAAGGGATTTCCTGGGTGTACGTGAGGACTGAATTTGGCAGGGAGGTGTGGAAATGTACAATATACAGTATGTATGTAATGTATATTATAAATCATATTAGTACAGTCAGCTGTTGAATATATAGTATTTGCATGTACGTGCAGAGCATTTATTTGGATGGTTGCCTGGCTGGCACAGAACACAGTGGGAGGGGCAAAAAAAACGTCTGGTCTCTCTTTGTGTGTACAGGATGGGTGTTAGAGGCATGCGACCTAGCAGGACCCCTTTGTGAGCTCCTCTACCTATAAGGTGTACCATAGGCACAATCCGATGCCTCCTGGCAGGACAGATGAGGCTTCTGTTGCTAGAAGAAGTTGGGTCAGACGTAGGAAGTTCTCTCAGGGGGGTATATGTCAAAGAGCTGTATTTCGAGACTTAATTGTGATATAAATAATGATTGGATTTGTACAATGAAAAGTAAGAAAGAAACCCTCATTGTACATATTCACTTTCTGCAATGTCTTGTAACCTCAGCGTTGATTACTAAACCTGGAGGCTTTGTTAAGTTTCAGGGTGATATCTTTGCTTTCACTCTTTCCTTTTCATGCCAGAAAAGGAGTGGAAAAGGCATAAAAGAACTTTTAAAACTCTGGGTTGCTAGCAGAGGAGGGGTCTCCTGGGGCAGAAGCTGCCTTCCAAAGATGTTCTTGCCAGCCCTGGTGTAAGGTCTGAACTTGGCGCAAGAAAGGCAGGGGTTTAGTGCTCTGACCTGTAGTCTATGGAGTCTACTGTTATATAGACAGGGTCTTTCCTCTTCCTTGTGTTACTTATTCCAGAGATGGTGGAAAATCTTATAACTGGGAAGGTACAACCGTCCGTTCCCAGCTTGACCTCTGATAGCCGACCCATGGATCGCAGGGAAAGCACTGCCTACTATGTGGCCGCTGTTGTAAGTCAAGAAGAGGTACTCAGTCCCCATACAAAAAAATGTGGGTGGCTCTGCAAGTCATACTTACAACATCGCTTCAGTTCACTCACTGTTGTCTGCCAGAGTGGCCTCCTGTTTGCAGGCAGTCTCACCCTTTTGCTCTACTGAGAATCAGTGTTAACAACAATGCAGTTCTAGCTGGCAATTAGAAAGGTGATTATGAAAGGATTTCTGTTGATAGAATTTATTTGTCCTCATGTGAGCTAAGCATCTTGTAAGACATATATATTTATGCTTCCAGCTGGAGTGGTGCTGTAGCTAGAGGGAAAGGAAGAAGGGAAAGGAAAGGTGTTGACAAGAACCCCTACCTTTGTACATGTACAGTGCACAATGTTTCTAAATAGTATGCAGTGATATAAAAAATAAATATGAGAAGCAGGTGAAGTTCTTTAGTCTGTATTAGGCAGACTAAACACAATCATAATCACTTTTCATTTCCTCACACTGTAAATAATGATTGCAGTGAAATGATCTAGGTTCAGACTGGGTTGATAGACAAGGTCAGGATACCAGACTGATGGGATTGGTTTTTTTTCTCTTTTGTGGACAGGTTGGCTATATCCAAATTGGATCAGAGCACATGCTTATTCAACCAGTGAATACATCAGAGACCTCATTTAGTGGAAAAGAACACTTCATCAGGCGTAGACGATCCACAAAATCAAGCCATCCCATGAAGTCGCACATTCCTGATGAGCACTGCAAGGTTGTAGCAGGTGAGCTTGAAGTGGCTCAAGAGAACAGCCATGAGTATGCAATTATATTTTTAACTGTTATTCTGACAGATATGTCTGTATTTTGTAATTTGAGTGTTCAGGCAGCTGGAGGTAGTAAAAAATGGCATGTGTTAATGAATCCTTCTGCTACTTCAGGCAGAAGGAGACACATCACGAATATCAAAATTGTTAGGACGTATGCCGTAACATTCAATTTGTAAGATACACTTTATGATGGGTCAGAGTAAACTTCTGCTTTAACCATGCAACATGACCACTGCTCACAAGGGTATTTGCAATGTTTTTAGCAAAGGCCCAGATTTTGAAACTGAAGTCAGTGGTGAGGGGTGCTCTTTTGTCTGACCTTTCTACTAGAGTTGTGCCAAGTAGGCATGGTTAGGATGGTGATCCTTGCATTTTGGAACGTGGAAAGGGTCACTGCAGATACTTTCGTATCACTTAATCAGAAGTATCTTCTGTGGAGTCCAGCTCCAGGGATCCAGCTCATAACAGGATGAAAAGATATATGGAGAGGGGAAGAGATGCATCATTTCTTTCGTAAAACAATCTACTTTCTTTTTCAGCTTCTCATGTGTCATCATTTTTAATTCTGTCTAGCAGATCACACCATCTCTAATAGAGTATATCAGGGTATGCGGTCAACTGTGTATTTTTTTTTAATCGCTTTTGTATAGGCTTACGTGCATTTGAAACTGCCAGCTGTGGTTGAGCAAGGTAACTTTTTTAACTAGCAACCTGGTTTTGCTTTTTCTTTCTGGTGTTTGACTCGCCAAACTTAGGCTCTAGCTGTCACACTATAGGACATTTTGTTTCTTTGAGCGGCAACTTTTAAATTGCTTGCTTTAAGGTTTTGTGAGATAAATTAAATGTTTTTCTTTTAGCTTTTGCCTTGTGTTAGGGAGAAGGAGCTCCCAAAGACAGCAAAGAAACTTTTAAGGTCTGTAACTTTCTCGGAGATCTGCGAACCCATGTTTGAGTTCAAAATGCGATAGCAACTCATATAGATATCGCTAGGCTAACTTTAATCTAGCTGGATTGGATATTGAAGGAAGTACATCTGTGACAGCAAGGAGCCTGTGTGAGTGAGGTGGTGGAGTGCCTGAGCAGTTCTTGTCTGCCATTCTGTTTTGCTGGCTGTGGATACAGTAGCCCCTGAAAGGCAGAAGTGCCTTGCGTGTATGAAGCTATCCTGGACCAAACAACAACATCTCAAGCAATTTCTAGTGTTTTTGTGCTTAAATAGATTATCAATATGAGGTATATTGTTTCAGTGGGACTTCCTGAGAAATGGCAATGACTTGGATTTTAATTATGTGTCTGGTTTTCTCTAATGCTCTGGATTCAGTTTCCAGTGTCATGCTGACACACCTTGCCAGTGTTAAGATCCTGGGCTGACATCCTATGGGTCTCCACGGATATGGGAGGTGAGGTGGCATGTTCCAAATTGTCAGTCTTCAGTTGTGACCCAGTGTGACAATGTTACAGTTGTTTTTTAAATTAAATTTAAAAAAAAAAGGTAATGATTGTTGATCTGATTTTAAGCCCTAGAGTCCCCATTGGAATGGGAGACTGATAATAAGGAGATCTCATTCTTCCGTAATGGTCTTCCTGCCAATGCTTTTCTCCTGTCTTTCACATTCTTCCAGTCAAGGCACCGCAGAAGGTCAGTAGCTTTACTATGTTTTTGCATTTAAAGAGTGTGTGCCTGGTAGCTGCTGCAAACTTTGCTGGTGCTCTAATGCTTAGCAGCTGAGATTCTGAAAAGATGCAGCTGTCTTGCACCCTTTTAATTTGAGTGGGGTTTTTTTTTGTTTGGTGTTAATAATGAAACAGCTGTTGATAATATTATTTCCTATCATTTTTCAAGAGAAAATGGCTACCCATATCACTGATCATATCCTGTCTTCTCCCATTTTTAAAGCCAAATAGTCAGACTGTCAGCTAGTATAAACTGGTCTAGTTTTTGGCTTCTTTGAAGCAACTGAATTTTATCTTTTCTGGAAATTGGTGTGGGTAGGTTGCATAGAGGGCATTTTTTATGAACTTTGTGAAATCTCTTCTTCGGGTTTCAGTGTGCCTGTATGTTCTGTTCCTTTTATTGCTCTTCTGCCCCATTACCCCACCAATATTCTAGCTTCTGCCTTCTACTGGATGGGCTGCATACTACATGGAGGCTGCGGGTCAAGGCATCTACGTGGTCTACTGGACTGCCAGAGGGACAACATGGGAAGCAGGATGGCAGATTTAATAGGTGCAAGAGTAAGACTTGCTAGTATGGGAATAGTTGAGTGCTGTTGTTGGACATAAAAGGGACATGGCAACAGTGGAAGGCACAAAAGACTTTCCTTATTTGTAACAGTAGTGGAAGCAGAAGTCTGATGGAACGAACTGTAATAGGCAGCCATGAACTTTGTTTGCCTGTATTTCTCAGTTTTTGTAACTCTTGAGTTTTGCATTTACCCAGCCTGTGAACCAGCAGAGATGACCTGTGCTTGCTCATAAGATTGCCTCCTAGCTGGCACTGCCTGTTGGTAAATGCTGTAGCCAGGGCCTTTATTTTCTCTTGTGTGGAGTTGAGCTCTTAGTAGTTCCGCAGGTTGATCATTCTCATGGGTTCAGACTAAGTCAGTCGTCTTTTTGGTTCTCTGAATATGAATTCCTGGTTCTGCTTAAAGTTACAGATGCCCCATGTCTGTTTTCAGAGGAAATGTCAGAATTCAGCACCGCTCTGATTTCCTAGCCAAGTACTGTAGGTGCTGCAGCACTGTGCTCATAGAAAATTCATCACAAAATTCTTACACTGTAAACTAAGACAGCCATTAGTTAAAAGCTGAATTGAACCAAAATCAGCCCAGGAAATCTTCCTCATCCTTTTTGCCACTGAACCTTTTGACCTTCTGTCTAGGGGCAGGGTGCTGCCTGTCTTTGGCAGAAGTGAAATTCCCTCCCTGAGAAGAGGGATGAAAGGAAACTGAGGAAACAAAGGGTAATTATATGGGATCACAAATGGAAAGAGGAGGTGAGTGAGTACTAAGGTATCATAACTGTAAAAATGAGACACTGAAAGGAAATGCTGAGAAAAAGTGTTTCCAGTAGCAACTACTGCTTCCTGAAGACTTCTGGGGACCCCCTACATGCTGTTCGTCTCTGCTTTGGGAATGTGAATAGACCCCACAGTTGCTGGGATCCTCCTTCCAAGCTTTGTCCTCCTCAGGTTGGCCCAGAAGTAACTGACAGGCAGGTTGTGAGCTTGCGGGGGGACATCATGGCACGAGCTACATGGACCCTTGGTCTCACATGATGTGGTTGCACTGTGCGTCAGCAAAATTACACATCTATTAGGTTCCTAATCCACAGACAGCCTGAGGAAATAGAATTCCCTACTGCAAGCAAAGCCGTTGGAGTTCTTCATATTTGCAGGGCTAAGAGCACACATGCACACATATGCATATGCTACTGCTTTAGCTTAGCTCATGCAAAGGTGGTGGCCAGGCCACATGGGCTGAGTGTGTGTCTGAGTTCAGACGCAGATTGATAATCTGATGTAAAATTTATTTAAAGCTATGGATTTTGTTCTGTGACTGAACGTTTTCCTACACGATGCTAATTAAGGGGCTAAGATAGGACTAAATTTAAGGAGAGCATGGACTTCTCTGACTCTTGCATGAGACCAGGATAGCTTTAGTTGCTCCCCCAGCAGGCAGACGAGGAAAATCTGGGACTGTGTGATTCCCTGCCCTGCCCCGAAATCACACAGGGGTTAGCAAAACAGCTGAGAACAGAATATATATCCTTTGGGTGCCGATTCTTTGTGTTGACTGCAGGCTGGCTATGCTAAAAAGAGAGCAAATCACCCGACTGCTGCACAGCGGGAAGTGCTGCTTGCTCATGCAAACAGCCACTGCTTCAAGTAGCCGTGTCATAAAATAACGAAATTGCTCATGGGCTTTGCCACTTAAAGGCAGACTCCTGAATGTTTTTCATTGTTGCAGGAAAGAAATGTAAGTCATGGCTGTTAATAGGCTTAGCACGTTAACGACCTAATTGACTCCTGTCTGGTTCGGATTAACTTTTGTGCACAAGGAGTTTAGAAACAAAAAAATTAATCCTGTCTGACACACAAAAAGGTCCATTCCTAATGAAATTGTGTGGAAATGATGTTCTAGGGGCACGCTTCCAGAGTTTCTCCTGGGATCAGTCTCTTTACTATGGTACTCACCAACATCGGCAGAGTGAAGGGCTGATCAGATTTGAACTAGAAGTTATTTTTCACTGGCTTGTAATTTGGCTCACCCAGGCTAAAACTCGTCAGGAAAGAATGGAGGTTGTAAATACTTAGGAAATATTCACATGCTAGACATTTTAGATACACATCCTCTATTGTGAAACAACATAGACAAAAAAATACATCTTTGTGTAAATACAATATAAAACAAGTATTTTTCAAAGCCACAGAATTGCCATGTTTGGGCATTTTCCAGTCCTTTGCTGTTCTTCTTGTATTTTCTGAACAAACAAGAATCACCTCTAAAGATATTTTCTTCTTAAAATTTGTAATTCAGCAGTACCTGGCATGATCTGGGGTTATTTGGGTTTCAAATAAAATACAAAGCATCAAATACTGAATTTTTAATGTTGGTTATTGATCACATCATTAAAAATTTAAACAGGCTAAATTGCTCAATGGCAAATTTCTACCGGCAGCAATGATCCTGTGATACATGAACTTAACTGATTGTAAAAAAAAAAAAAAAAAAAAAAAAAAAAGCACAGTGATGTAATGACTTGTGTGAGTGTTTGTAGGGGGTAGAGGAAAGCATTTTGAGAAGGCAAAATTAACTTATTCAGTACATGCCATGTGTCAGCTGAGGGGACAGAGAGCACAGCTTTCCAAGAGCATTCCTCTTGTGTTCCACCCAGAACTGTGGTACTTTCCTCAAAGGTCCCAGCCGTGGGAGAGGGAAACAGAGCTGAACAGTTCCTCAGGGCTAGGTAATGCTAGCAGTCTGGTTTGGTAAGGGGTTGTTAAAATCTCTAAAACAACTCCTTTAGTCTAAGTGGCATAACATGTCCTACAGCACTTGAAATTATTTTTAGAGCTGCAGGAGAACTTTTTGGGAGCCAAATTTCTCCTGGAATAATCTGTATAAGAGGATTAATCTGGCTGTAGTCAGGAATGGGAAAGTACTTAGGGTTTTGCATGACTGGATCTTTGAGATTTGAATCTGAAAGTGCCTATTAAGGGGTTAAAAAAAAATCCCAGGTCTGTGGGGTTCAGGGCTGATGTTTTAATTCCTTTGTTTAAATTCTGAAGTGCTCCAGCAGCAAAGGACGGATCCTCTCACCATGGGCCAGGTGCTATTGTTAGTCATATGATATGTGTATACGTATTATTTTTATCAGCTGTCATCCAGCAGGAGAAAGAGTTCAAGTCACAATGCACATTTCTGCTCAGGCATGAACATGAGCCCCTGTGAGACAAACAGAAAACCTTTTAAAAGGTTTCCAGGTGCATGTGCTGTGAGAGGGAAGGAAGGAAAGGTTGGGTTTCATTTGCTCTGAAGCATGGCATCATTAGGAACATGGGAAATAGCTTCACACAGTGATGTGAAACACTTCTTCAGTTCTCATCTCTAGACACTAGGCTGCATCTGGGGTACAAGCCTGCTATCGCACGCTATTCTGATTTTAAAGAATGAGTTTGACAACCTTCTTGTCAAAGGTCCTGGTCTAGTGGTCTTTCTAGAGAAAGAATGGAGTCATAGGGAATTTTGTTTTTAGGTTATAATACACTTAAGTAAGGATTTCACTACAGGTGAGTGAAGTGGGGAAAGAGATCTCTTCTAATGCATCATACATGATTTTTGCAGTGCCCTCAGGTTTGGCCTAGACCTCCATGAATAGCCTACTCGATTTATTTGTGAGGACAAGAGGTAGCTGCAGGGCAAATCTGTGTTTCTCCAGTATCTGTGATTCCCACCGATCTCCAGCCCCATAGGAAGAGCTCACAGCAAAGGGGAAATGGGCAGACGAGAGTGGACCATGGGGAAGCTATACCATCTCCTTTATTAACCTCCTGTACCTAAGAGTGGAGGCAGAAGACACCTGAGAGGGGGCTTCTTTCATTGCCTTGTCTCTCTGCGACTTTATAATATATGTAATAAAGCTGTTTCTGCGTGACAGTGTTCACTGCACCCTCAGCTGCAGTAAATGGATATAGTTATGGCTAACTATCGCGGATAGTAGTTTAACTAATTTGCTGAGATTTGGTCACGTATTTTTCATGTTTCCTATGCTATCAAAGTCTCTTTTCTTGGTGAGAGAAAATACCAATGTTAAAGATAGAATCAAACCATGGTATGGAAGCATAGGAATCTCTTCTAACCATATTATAAAACTTTCTATTTTTTGGGGGAAAGTAAGTTCTCTTATAACTTTTCCAAAGGTCTCCAGTGATGTATTAAAGTCCCCTTACATAGAAGGGATTTGATATTAAAATATGGTCCAGGAGCATGAGAGAGAGCAGCTTGTCTTTAGAGAGAAGGTTGTTATTTCATGTTTATGATACAGGCCTCATAAATTACTCTTAAATGTGGGTTTGCTTTAAACCCTTTTGTCAGTTTAAATGAACTGCTTTTCATTGAATGCAAATGTGCTGCATGGAGAGAAGCATATAGTGAAAAACAGGAAGATGAACATTTTAATTCACAAAATAACAATGCGTTTCTTCTCTGCCTAGTTACTGTTTTAACAATTGATCAAAGCTGGTAATAATTTTTAAAAATGCTAGTATGCAGGTATCAAATATAGGGAATGCTTTCCCTGAACAGGTATAAATCCTAAACACGTGTTACTGCTACGTTGTATTTCCTCATCTTTAATCATTGTCTCGTAGCTGTGTTTTCTCTGCAGGTTTGACTTGGCCTGAAATAGCAGTTCTTATGTCCAAAAACCATGTGCACTAGAAATAGAGAGATGTAATGCAACCTGTATTAGTCCATATTAGGAAGCATCTGTTGAAGAATTAAAGCAAGGATTTCAACAATGGGCTATGCAGAAGACGTAATGTGATTAAGTGTTTGCAAGCATAGAAGTATTCCCTGTATCAGAAATGCAGCACTTTACCCCGGGGAGTGTGTCTCACTTGTGTGGATAAATCCCTTGGTTTTTCCAGGTCCCTGGTCTTCCAAACGGGGAGTCTGGATTTTCCGTGTAAGTGTGTGATTGTTTCCTTATGGCTGATAAACAGCAGGCTTTTGGAGCAGCCTACCATTCAGAAGTGTCCTTTAGCATCACATGTGGCAAGTGAAGTTTTATTGCCGGTCTGTTCTGGATGAAGCCCGCAGCATGGATAATGTGGAGCAGGAGGGACTCCAGTTTCTTCTTCCTCTACTGTCAAGGTGCAAAAGAGACAAAAAAAAGAGGGCATGCAAATGCACGTGTGTATGGATTTCTTCCTCTGGAAGTAGAGCTGCACTGCTCCTTCACTTGGTTCCTGATAAAACGTAGTGCTAGTTTTCATTGGAATTTAATGAAATCGAAACTGACAGGTGGTAATGAGCTAGGTTGTCTGGCGTGTGCTGTCCTTGTCTGGGGATGTTCACAGCTATTCCAGTGGTCATTCTGGCTAGAAAGGCAGACAGGTGCCTCCAAGGAGACCAAGGTACATCACTTACCTTTTGGCTGTCTCTGGCTTTTTCCATATCATCATAAATCATAGCTCAGGGTTAAGGCCAGGAGTTGGGAATTGGTACTCTGTTGGCATCAACTCCTAATGTTGTTTGACCTTTGATCTTCATCAGATCTCTTGGGATATCACTTAAAAAAGCTACCAAGTGTTGGGCACCTACATGTTTGTATGGCCAAGATGGGAACACTTCGGGGCAGGCTTTGCCTCTATTCAAAAGCCCTAAGTTTCCTTTGAGGTAGTTTGTAATTATGAGTGATCACTCACAGATGTCCCAAACTGTTAACTCACGACTGAAGGCACAGAAAATTAGAGGTCATTTAGATTATAACCTCTGACTCTCAAACAGTTTATTTGCAAATTAGGACAACTAACTGTGAGCTGGCAGTGGTACCAAGAACCTGTGGATGTGAAAGTTGCCCTATAAACTGCGAGTTTCTTTCTAGTCTGGCCTGTTCCCTATGTAGTTTGACATATCTGTATACATTAGGGATTAAAAATAACTATTACACTACTTTTTCCTTCACTTTGACCTGCTGAGCTAACACCGTTATGGGAAATGAACTTGTATTGTTTACTGACTTTTGCAAATTGCCAGAAGTAAATTGCCAGGCTTCCAAGGAGGTCTGTGCCACCTCCCTCGAGGTATAGGTGTAATGGCGAGGTCAGACTCTAGGAGGGGAGGACCTGGTTTGGTGAGTCCCTGAGCTCTTCCAGCCTCAGCAGAAGTGATTGGGGTTCAGCTTCCAAAGCCCAGGATGAGTTGGTAAGGCTGGCAGTTGTCAAAACATGCTTTGCTAATTAAGCACGTTCGCTAAAGACTAATTAAAATAAAATAAATTTGGAGGCCAGTGATGCCATTTTTCACAATATAGCTGCAGCCAAACATTTTGTCGTCTCTAAAGCCCTAAAGTGGATTAGGACTGTGTTTTGTGATTGGTCTCAGATCTGATGAGTTTAAGTGGTCAAAACTGGGGAGTCTGAATTCAGAGTCTTTTGTACATCACTCCTTATCTCTTGGACATAATTATATTTGTGTTACAGGATCTCCCGTTGCCCCAAGCAAGGTGTAACCTTTGTGTGTCTGTCACAAACAAAGGAAATCAATTCTGCTTCAGAGAATTTACAACTAGTAACAGAGAAAATCAAATATAGGATGAGAAACAGGCACAAAGGCTAAGAGGGAGTGGCAGAGCAGATATTCCCATTCCTACTTTAACAGTCATACCATTAAGCCATGCTCACTGTGCCTCCTTTCTGTGCCATTGAATTATATTCTCTGTTTTACATGAGTGAGTCTGTTTCTAGCTGGATGGAAAGCCTACAGTGAAGGTGTGCTTTTGAAAGGAGATAAGTGCACATCGTTTAAGAGGTGGCATTCTTTGAAACCCTGCTGCCAAATTGAACCGCAAGCGGATAGCAAATCATGGTGCTTGTCCTGTGCTGTCTTACAGGCCTGCCATTAAAGACAGAGTCCTGATGTGTTATGTTGATGACTGAGTATGTTTTTGCAGAAGAATAAGGTTTTAACTGATGGGTCCAAGCCACAGACTAACTTGGATAACAATCCTTGCAATAAAATGTCCATGGTGTTTTGAGATGCAGCACAGGGTTCATGACTTCTGTCTCAAATTCTTGTTTGCTGCTGTGCCAGACAAATAGTCATGAACTTGTGATTTGCTATGAAAGTGGCCATGAGAAGAAAAAAAAACACAAACCAAAACTCAACAAATATTTTTGGGAGTTGAATCAGGGAGCAATGGATCATTCTGCTATGCGATGATTTTTCCTACCAGTTGATGCATGATTTTGTCAGCCCTTCTAGTCAGAAGGAAATTGGAGGTGTATAACCATTTTGTGGGACAAGGCATTAAAAATGAGAGGACAGCTCTCAGTCTGCAATCAGCTGTGATTTGAATGAGCAACCATTTTTAATCCCTGAGCTTCAGACTACCCACTGGCATCAGCTACCTGTGGTAAATCTGAAATCCCAAGCTTTTAATGGCATTATTAAAGTCCAGTGCACAGGGAGAATTTTGTGTTGTGTCCTGACAGAGGTGAAGAGAGCTCCACGTTCCCGTGGCTGGAAATAGACTGGGAGGTGCTGACTGTGGCAGTGACTCCAGTAGGGTCTGTTCTTTGTTTCTTTCTTCAGTTCTTGTCTACTCTGAGGTGGATGCCACAGGAAAGGTGTCAAGGAAGCAACTGTGTGGGACAAGGCCCCTGGAGCTGAAGTGGGTTTTTTTTTTTTTTTTCCCATCAGTGTTTTGAAAAAAACCTCTCTGTTGTTCTGTGGATGAAAACTGCAGCTGCAAGGTAACCAGTGCACAGAGCTTTGGATTTAAAGCCCACCGGAGGCAGTCAAGGGATGTTTCTGGTGATGTCCGTGCGTTTTGAACTGCCCCCCTTTGTGTGCTCTGAGCTGTCCCGGGATCTGTGGTTGCTCTTTTAGCTCAGGCTGTGTTAGCACATGTCCTTCAGTGGGTTGACTTCTGCAGCCAATATTTTGTCATCCTGGAAGTCTCAGAGCTCTAAACCTGTTCAAAATTGTCTTGCTTTTAACCATGAGCCACCTAATCCCCAGGCCAAGCAAACAAGGTTGCCGACTTCTGTAGCTTGTGTGCATCCACCATGGTGATGCTCTGCAGTCAGTCTTTTGAAGAAGCTGTTCAATAAACGGTTTGGAAGCAGCTCTGCTGTCATACAAACATGAAGAGTAGATTGATTTAACTGTAGCATATTTCTCTTCAGGTGTTTTTAAATAGTAAATACTCTTCTCTGTGTTTCAACCCACCACCCTTGATCTCAGTTCAAACTAAGAAAGAAGCCTGCCTGTGTTCTGTTTAGATGTTGCTTTTCCTTAGGTCCTGGGACGTAAATTCGGCCACTAACTTTTTCATTTCCTTCCTGCCTTCCATTGATTTGAAGTGAAACCAAGTCATTATGCTGGATTTGAAAATTTCTTTGAAATTAGTGCAGTTTCTAGATTAAATAGCAATGTCTAAGAGACATAGATGCAGTATAAAGATCATTTAAACACAGAATCGATAGCATTTTGAGAGGTGTCGCATCCTATATCTAGTACCAGAGAAACTTCGTGGTATCTTGTCTCTCTGGTAATTCAGCGAACTTGCCCTCCTCTGATTGACATACGGTTTTAGGTTAACTAGTAAGCATATACCTCAATAACTTCCTTTCTTTAATTTCTAGGCTTGATTTGTGTGCAACATACCCTTTTTCTTTCTCTTTTGCTTTGGAGAGGGGTTGATTTTTATTTTTAAGTGAAACTGATAAAACCTGCCTAATGTGAGTGCCAGTGAAAGGTTCTCTAGAAGTTCCTGGGGCACAAGGAAAACTAGTGTTAGCTGTTTGCCCCACTCACATGCTCTCACCTTCTTTTTGTGCTTCTGAAGTAACAGCGTAAAGGAAAGCAGAGCTAGTCCTCCATGTGAGGGTATGTAGAGATGGTAAAGGCGGAGGGAAGTTAGCAGACAGCTTCCTGAGGAAGAACCAGAGAGGATTTTTAAGACAGCAGTAGAAAAGAGCTTCTAGGGAGAAACCTGGCCTTGCAGAAAGAACTCTGCAATCTTACTTTTATTTGTGGCTTTTGTTGTATTGCATCCAGAAACTTTCAGTAGGTTTAACTAGAATGAGGCAGCTAAAATTACAAAAGGAAAGATTAGTGGGGGAAAAAAAGTGCAAGGCTATAGGAGAAGAGATTTCTTTTCGTATGAGTCTGGGAAATACTGCTGGACGGGAGGTAGGAGGAGCAGGAAGGGACTCTGCAGTTACAGCAAGAATGTGCCAAAACCCAGACACTGCTAGACAGGGCTTTTGGTGTGTAATAGGAAAAGGTCATTTGGGGCGGTTGCTTTGGAATTGTACATCTGTTGGGTTGCCATAAAAAGCACTGAACATAAGGAGTTTTCTGCTGAGGCTTCAGAAGAGCTCTGTTGTGCTTCTGATCCCAGTAAGGACTATATTTTTTTGCCATTCTGAAGAAGATTGCAAAGAGTGCTGGACTGCAGAATAAGATATGATCGTGTTGCTTTGTAAGTGACTAGACAAGGAAAGGTAAAAGCCTGTAAATAAAAGCCAGCTAATGAGTTTGTGCAATGTTACATCCATTTTATACTAAGGATCTGGGGGTGTACTGCCCTTCTCCCATCATCTGACAGTCCTGAATTTTGTGGATTTTTTGGACAGATAGACTCTGTAACACACTGTCAAAGTGACTGGCAAAAGAGTAATGTCCCTTGTGCCTAGTCACTCGCAGCATATACGTGCCGTGTTGTAGATTGACTGTTTCAGCTCATATTTCACGTGAAATTGTCTGACCTCTTAAGCGGGGAACACCTGACTCCTAAAATAGTGTGCAGTGTGGATATGTATGTTCCCCGCAATGTAAACTCCTCTGACAGGCTCCTGCCCATGTTTTATGGCCTCTTATGCCTTCACACTAACACTTAACATCTGCACCACAAAATTTGTAACATCAGTTTGTTCAAATAAAGAATCCACCGAGCATTTAATCCTTGTTTTAATGGCTGATGTTTATTTTAGTTTGGGGTTTCATGTACTCATGGAAGGATTCTCTGCCTGTAGTCCATAAATCATGTGGGCCAGGAGTGAGACTTCTCTGGGCTGGCTTGTTTCTGAAATGAGGCTCTAGAGAGGTGGGGGGTTTTTTTTTGATACCTCCATAAAGTTGACTTACCTCAGGTATGAGTTGCAGATGCATATAAGGATTTTTGCTCTTGGTTTTGTTTTTTTTTTCTTGTCTTCATCAACTGTCTACAATACGGGATGTGTGTATTTCTTTTGTTCTCCTTGTGATGGTTCATCCATGCAAATGATAGTTGTGTTTTCTCCATGTGCTTGATTATGCTGGAAAATTGTTTGCATGCGTGGTAGGCAGGAAGATGCAAATAGAGACCACTCTGAAAGCATCCCTCTGGGAGGACAAAAAGAATAAAGAAGAGTTACCCTATAGAGGAGCTACAAAATTAAAAAAAAAAAAGGTTTGCAGGGCAGGGGGATGCAACACATGATACCTGTTCAAGTAGTTTGTGTTGCTTTCCCTTACCTCTTCTGTAGTGGATCATCGGTGACCACCGAGCTTTTTGTAAGCTCCCTTGAGTCCATTACATGCTGCCTGTTTTAAGTGCTCTGTAAGCTTACGCTTGGACAATGCGAGGGAGAGGATGAGAGCAAGAGCCCAGATTCTCTAAGTTAGGTCACTTTGGCTGTGTTTCTAGGAAAGCCTGTGAGGTGGTAGTTTTCCACACACAACCTCTAATCCCTACCACCCAGTGGAAAGCAGCCAATCCACAGCTTCAAGTAAAACTCATGGAGGAGTGGGGGCCAGAGGCTTTGTGTGAACCAAGACTACCCAGCAATTTGCCAGGAGTCCCTCTGCGCTGCTGCTCTCCAGAAATCACACCTTTCAGAGTTATTGTACAGCTGCCTTCTGCAAAGAGGTGCCGAGTGGAATCGGCAAAGCTTCACCAGTTCCTTCATCTGCCTCTGGAGGAGAGACCACGCCAGGCAATCCCATGGCAAACGACCATGGAATGACCCTTCTCCCCAGAGCGTCTAGCATAGTGCGTTCCTCCTCTGACACAAGTGTATAGGTAGGAGATTTACACCAGGTGAAAACTTTTAATTTATTAGGGAATTGCCAAAATAAAAATTTGATGGGGAAGTGCTTCCAGAAAGGTTCTGATTGCTACCAGCAAGACGAATAATTTGCCTTCTCTTCCTTTTTCTCTGATTTCTCCCCTGGTATTTAAATGGTAACTTTGAAAGTACTGCAGCTAAAGGTGCACGGCCTTGCGAAGGGAAGGATAGGTGGATGAATGGAATGAAATGAAATGAATAAGCAAGCAAACAAACATGAGCTTTTTCACAGAAGTTTGGTGAAGTCATCTCCATTTCATAGTTGGCAAATCAAAGGTGCATTCATCTTTTCTTCTTTCTGGTAGAGTGACTCCATTTCATTCTATTGCCTTCCTGCAGCACTTAGAAATATACAGATTCCCTGCTCTGTGGCAGCTTTGTCATGATTGCACACTTTTCTGTAGCTTTTTTGCAGTCCATGTGACAACAAGCCTTGAAACTATTTTCATCTTTGCGGCTGGCATGTAGCTTCCATTATTTATGAGCACCCAAGTTTTCATTTTTCCCTTGTCTATGGGCTCCTGTCTGTCTTTTTAGACCCAAGGGGTTTTTTTCCAAACTCTTTTTAAAAAGCTTCAAATCAAATTTCATGGTTGTTTTCTCGGTTTAAAATATGCACCCAGTGTTGACAGGTGATGCCTTGGGCAGAAAAGCATATGCAGAGCTATACTGGATGACTGCTAGACAACTCAGAGTAGGGGTACGGGAAGGACATGTGCAAATGTGTGAAGACAGAAAAAGTGTGAATGAGCAGAAGGCTGGGAGTCCATTTCAGGTGGGCTTTGGGGGGCTTATGAGCTGATGGGAGTTTATCACCCTGAATACAAGAGGGTCCATCAGGGAAAACTCATGATCTGGATGTGAGTGTGTTTATGAGCCTGGGAAAGAAGGGGAATTCAAGCTGAATTGTGTTAAGGGAGCAGGTAAACAGGCTGTGGAAAAACAGGATCAGTGAATGCTAACTCAGATCTGCCTGCTGCAGAATGGTGCCTTGCTGAGAGAGGGTCTCAAATCTACAGAAAATGAGAAGGGGGTTCTCTGCTCTCGGAAATGAGTAGCATGTGTAGCGTGACATGAGATGTCTGTCTGATCATCCATTACAGTCTATCGCATGTCACTTGTGCATTGAATGTTGTTTTTATGCTGTTTCAGTACCTGTTGTGTGTTCTGCTCCCTGTTTCGCTGGAACAAAACAGCATTAATACCAGTGTCAGTATCTTATCCATAGTATATTGCAGACTGAGCGGTACGCAGATGTGATTTCAGTGAATCTTGGCAGTTTGTTTCTTATTGCAAAATAAATTTGTTTTAATGACTTCATTTGCTTTTCTTTCATTTTACAATTGAAAACATGAATATGTTTTTTCGTGACCACAATGAAGTGAGCAGATTCAATGTCAGATCTGAACCTAATTTCTCATTTGTTCATACCTTGGCTGCTTTGCACATCTGCCTTTGAGCTGTGAAACACATTTCACCTTTCAGTTTAGAAGAGGAAAAATTATTAAGGCGTTAGTCCCTTAGTTTGGAGGAAGAGAGGTTTCACTTCTGTGTTTTAATTTTTGAGTTAATGGTAGCTGACCACTGCTTCATTTCGTAGTCCTTAGAATGGGTCCTTTTCACAGATTCTTGTAACTTAAGCTTATTAAGGATCAGCTGGTCTAGGGAGTCCCCTGCTTTTGGTACGTGTACCACAATAAAGAGGCATGTGAGCTCTGCACGTAGGTGGCCAGTGACTGCAGCTGCTGGTGCTGGCGCTCACGCCAATAGCAATAAATGAGCAAAGAAAGCTTGAGAAGGTCTTATCTAGCCTGACCTTCTGGGCTTCATCCAGAGACTTCTGCAGTTGGCCAATAATGCATGTTCCAAAACAATCTTACTTAATTAAAATTTTGAGACTCTATCTTGTGTTCTGTTACATTGCTGTAATAACGCTGGTAGTAAGTAAAAATGCAACTAATGGAAATATTGACTCCAGGAATATCTTACATCTTCCCTGGCTAAGGAGAACCTGCAGAGTCTAGAGTGCACATTGCATCCCAAAGCGTCATCTCCTATGCTAAAGTTTTCTTCAGCAGATTTTTCCATAATTAGCACTTGTTCCATTATAGTGGGATGTTACACTTTCCAGGATTTCCAGTTTAAGCAGGATTTCCAGTTTCTGAAACTTTGGAAAGAGTATGACTACTTCTTCATTTGAATTACAGCTAATTTTTTACTGTTCTGGATTTCTTCTCTTTTCCCGTCCTCTTTCCTATTTGCATGTAATCTGGTGGTCCCATGCAAATCTGGATACAGAGGTACAGATGTACTTGCAACAGAACCTCTTGGTTTCTTCTTTTAATAAGCAAAGGACACTTTAATTAAAGGTCATCCAATCTGAATGTGCACATGAATGTTTGTTGAAAAGAGTATAAATGTTTTATTATGATCTGCCAGCCTTCATAAGTATTTTGACTTTTAGAAAAGAAGAGACAAAAGAAAATTAAATCAACCAGTGACTGGAGAGAGAGGAGAAACGCCATTCGACTTACCAACGAGTACACAGTGGAAACTCTGGTGGTGGCAGACGCTGATATGGTCCAATATCATGGTGCTGAGGCTGCCCAAAGATTCATCCTCACAGTTATGAATATGGTAAGTAGACGCTTTACTCTCAAAAGAAGAATCAAGAGTAAACATATCATATCAAGGGTAGGTTAAAGCTGTCTTCCTTGACAGCTGAACTAGGTAATGGTTTTGACCTTGAGGTATGAGGAAAGGTTTTGGTTTTCTCGAGTTGTGTGCCTCTTCTGCCCCATCTATGCAATTCCCTGTATCTGCCTAAGGACATCACCATAAAAAGCTTGTTTGAAACTGACATTGCAAATTTTCAGTTAGGAAATATTCCATAATTGTTCAGCAGTGGTGTTTTCTACCGTGTTTTTGTACAGCTGTGGCTTACCTTGGAAGAAAGTATCCTGGAGTGAATAGATGGTCTTGTCTCACATGATGTTTCTTGGGCTCCTGAAGATTTCCATGGCACGCCTGTTTCATAAGAGACACTTCTCTGTGGGTCATTGTCAGAGCAGGCAGGCAAATTGTTCCTGACGACAGCAGTCATACTGATTTCCAGCAGAAAATCTGGCTTTAAGTCAGTTAGAAACTTTTTATCTCTGATTTTTACATAGTGAAAATGGCTGCCTCCCTTGCTGTAGAAAACACGGCAAACGTATCTCCAAACTGCCTGCTGATCCTGTTCTTTTTACCCCAGGACTTCCTGTGCTGCATGAAGTGGCCCCGATCATACCTCTGAATAGTTGATGGACTTGGGTTTTAGAAGCATTCTAGAAATTCTGCAGAGAATCTGCCAGGAGGGAGGAGAGCCTTTTGAAACTGCAAGCTCATATGAAGTGTGGGTGTTAATTTGTTAGTTTTCCCAGTAGTTAAGCCTTCAGTCTCAGTTGATAAGGGAACACAAAGCCTCTCACAATGAACGCTCACTCAGTCACTTGTTGGCAGTGCCAATAAAGAGATAATGGCTAAATTGGATGTGGACACTGGAAACTCTACTTAGAGATGGCAGGGGTCCTTCCAGAGGCATTTGCACAAGGAAGTCTTGGAGGAAGCATGTATTTCTCTGCCCATGCTGTTGTCACATCCAGGAACAGTTCATTCTTCTGACTACTGTTCTGTTGTTGTTCATGAGCAGCAAATTGGCTTGGAAAAAAACCCCCAGTTCATAATAGTAATTGACTGGTCATGCTTCCCAGTGAAGAGCTGAGTGATGGATGCTCAGTGCATAATCCTGCTATGGGACAACAGCTTTTTAAGACGTCTTGTATTCCTTTATCAACCACTGGTGTGAGGGAGCTCTCCTGTAGTGAAATGCTTTGCTGATGAAGCAGGGGGTTTTTTTAACTAGCCTTTTCCGTTAACAAGCTGCTTTTCTGTGTCCCTTCCTCTACCTTTTATTTTTTCCTCGTAGCATGCTGTGACAATAGTCACTTAATAGGGCTTCATTGTGTCTCTACATTTATTTCGATGGGTTTGTCGGAAATATCTTCTTGCATCAAATCCATTCATGTCACCATCACTTTAGGGTCTACTTACTGGCTTTCTTGCGTTTGAGGATGTGTTTTCTGGCAGCACAAGAGCCTTATTCTTCTCAAAGCCACAGTTCTCCCCCTTTAAATTCACATACCAGCTTTGCAGTGAGCAGGCAGAACATAAGTTCATCTCTGAGCAAATCTGCTTCTCAAGTCACTTTTTGAACTAACAGCTGTAACATATGTGTCAGGGCTGAGTTTTTTCCTTATGTCAGATGTTTGGAACCTCAGGAGGGGTGATGGGTGCTGCTTCTTTGCAGTGGCAGCAGATGAGTCCTCCTAAAATCCATTCTGCATTGATCTGTCAGTGAGATAATAAAAATCTGCCATTGTGCTCTACAGTTCTGCCAGGGCGAGGACAGGGCATTATGGCTGTGAGGGTTTTTAAAACATGTGTCTAATCATCTGTTTTGATGATCCTCATGCCAAAAAGTCAATTATTTCAGTGTAGCCATTACTGCATCTCTATGTTATATAGTTTATCAGCCTGTGAATACTGGTAGGGTTCAATACATTGATAGGCCAAGTCCTAAACAAAAGATGGCCGTGAATACTGTTGTCTGTCCAGGCTGAGGAGTACTGGAGAACATCTCAGCAACATCAGCTTGCCAGGTGTGAATATATTTGTGTGGGGAGGTGCTGATAGATGGGTTGGGTTCTCTAAACCCATTTACTAAGCAAATATTGAAGCTTAGTTTCCAGTGGATTTGGCTAATGGACTTTTAAGCTAGGTTCTGATGCTGTAGTGTGAGCTCACCCCTTTATTAGACACTAGAGAGTGCACATGGAAGAGGACTCTTGGCTGAGGAACACATTTATCTGACATCTCCTAAGGTGCAAAGTCCAGCTGAAATGCTTCCCACTGTTAAGTCATTGCTCCTAGGGGCTCACCCATGTGTTTTTTTCTGATGTCTGTTAGGATTTGAATTTGTTTCAACTTTTCAGCCTTCAGAGGAGCACCAACAGAGTCTTTCTCCTTTGTCTGGCCACCTACATTCCCACGCTTGTAGGAACATAATATCTTTCAGGTCTCTGCCTCCCTGAGGAAACTGGTTGTGATCAGAAGATACCAAAGAATAACAATAGGCAAAAATGTAGATGGCATCATTGCACAAATCCTTTATTCTGAGGTTAAAAAACAAAGTGAAATTCAAGGAAATCAAAGGGGATTTTAACCTTCCATTTGCTATAATGAAAGCTGGTCTTCGTCCCAGCAAAAGAGGCTGAAGAATAATTCAGAAAATGTATCTCAGGGAGACAGGATGGTTATGTGGTTTAGGTAGGCCTTAGCTGAACTTGTCACTCAGCCACACTCTTCGGGTAGTGCCTGAACCAGCCACGATGAATCTTTGTGTGGTAGTTTCCCATCTGTAAAACAGTGGTATGAGGAATAGTACAACCCTCACTCCTCAGGGTAACATCTGTTACAGCCTTCTCTGGTGCAGGATGGGTTGTGCTCTGTGTAACCATGCAAACGAAGACCCTCCTGGCGGCTTGGGGTCTTTGTTTCCTGCCTGCCTCCGTAGGACTTCTGTCGGCCTTCTGTGACTGTTAGTTTGGGGGACAGGATTTGCCCCATGATATTAGGCAGTGCTTATTCAGCTACACTGCAGGATGGCGGGCTGCCTCTAAAAGAAACCAGAATGTTAATTTTGGCTTGGATGCTTGCATTTAAGCAAATAGAACATTACTGGTCAGGGGTATATTAACTTAACTCCTCTCTGTAAGCCATTACGTTTACTGTCAAACCACAAAACAAGCATTAAGAGGTCTTATTAATGCATTTTATATTTATAGACATTTTAAATAAAGTGATCTGCCTTAAAGTATTTAATATCTATTTATGTTACAAGAATTTCTGAAGGGAAAAAAAGTCAGCATTACAAAATACTGTTTTATTGCTCCCTTGGTAAATGAGAATCTTAGGGATAAAACCCCTACCACCTTCTCTAGAATAACAGTAAGAAACACAGCAAACCCCTTTTGCAACCCAGAAACAACAGGTAGTACTTCCAATAGCAAATGCTGTGTTTTTAATGATACCCTGTAGTTCTGACCATCCCCCTAACAGAGAATAGATTCGCACTGAAGTTACTTGTTTACTTGAAAGTCATTGTAGACGTGCAAACTCTTCCATTTAATAAATTAATATTTGAAGTTGTAAGACAGATTTTTCCAAAATCATGGAAGAATTTCCCTCCAAGGTACTCTGTAATGTATGAATAGGAACAAGCATAGCTCCAGGGCTTTGAGTTGACTTTTTTTAAGTCACCATCTCTAAAATGAAGTCTGTTCTTGTTTTCTGGCAAGGTATTTGATTCAGCATGACTTTCCTAATGGCAATTCCTCATGGCTTTGTGATAACGTTAAAAAAAAGAAAAGCTGATAAAGAAGTTGTCAAATGCTACCACTTATATCTGCAGCTGTAGCGAGGCAGTGAGTTTATGGGCATGCTGGATGTAAGGACATGGACACAGAGAGATATCAGCAGAATTCTAGAAATGCAAAACCAGTTACTTAAATATATATATGTGCTGATTAATTTTTCTAAGTTGAACTCCCTTGGTATTGAGCTTTTGCACGGTGTTGCAGTCTTTGCATTTCAGTTCTTGTCTCCCCTTTGCATCCTGCCTTTGTTCATGCCCTTCTTCAGTAGCCACCAATGTTCAGAAGTTCCTCTAAATTCCAAAACAAAGTGCCTTTGTGGTAAAACATGCTTATTTTGCTCACCCATTCTGTTAGTCTGCATCTGGCAACTATAGTTTCTCATTGCATTTCGTCCATTTGGAGGCTGTTTGGATGGATGTTCTGTTTCCTATGAGGTCCTGTGTTGCTCTTACAACACTTGATGTCTTCATCTAAACTGAACTTCAGGTTTCTCAGCCAGCAACTATAAGACCAGTGCATTGGCTTTCTCTTTTCCTCTCCCGTGCGTTTGTGTGTATCTGCTCACAATAGTGGCCATTTTAGGCTTGGTTCAGGAGCAGGTTTCAAAGCATGAGGCGTGCACTGCTTTCTCGCAGGAGCTTTATACTTTTGTTTCCTCTTGTGTTTTCATCTGAGAGAAATGGCCAGTAAGCCAAAAAGAATTTCTCTGTCCCAACAGACCAGGCAAACTGCACTGGCCTCTACTGTGGCTGGTCTTCATGACTTATGCCTTCAGCTTCCTGGAGAAAATGAATTCTAATGATTCTGAAGCATATGATAAATGAGGTATGAGACCGTTTGGAAAGTTCTGTCCGTGGCCATAGAATGTTTTTAAAGTTGAGGATGACTGGTTTCAGCTAGTACCTGAACAGCAAGTTGTGAATGTTGGCTCCTTGCAATGGTGCAGAGCTCACTTTGCAAACCCAAGTCCCACTCAGACTGACCCTCTGAGCATTTAGGAACAGAGATGTCTGAATTTCCAAGACCACAACATAATAATTTAAAACCTGCTTTCTGTGGGTTTGAAAACCTTAAAAAAAGGTTGTTTGGGTTTTTTTTTTTCTCCCCTAAGTGCATTTTTTGTGGTTTTGGAATAAATTACAACCGTGGCTTGGGTTTGTGCTTGACTTTTTCTGAGAGAATACAGCATGCAGGGGTAAGTTACTGTGTTAGTTTTCCTGCAGCTGTTGCTAAGCCATGCGATTAGCATGGAAACCCTTTGCAGCAGCAAGCAGTAACTTGAAGTTAGTGATCTTTTGGATGTCATTAAGAGGGAAAAATTTTATGTTTTTCTTTAGGAATAATACTAGTTTACTCTCTGAAGCCTTATTTTACACTCTGCAGATCATTTTTCGTGTTGGATTTCCCCTGTGAGAGATTTTTCTATGTTAAAGAAGCAGATAAAATCATTTTTATCATGCATGCATTGATGGATTTATGCGTCTGTGCTCTTGGGGACTGGCACATAAAGGCTCCAGAGCTGCCACTGATAATTGGCTCCCTTACCCTGATCTGGAATTTTCATGATGGGAACAGGGATGTAAGGGAAAATGATATAAATATTTGATCGCTGTCTACAGATTTCTCTTTTTCACTCCAGCAGCCCCAGGAGAAAGAGTTATGTCAACTGTATCTTATAAAGAGCCATGAATATGTACTTTTTCATAATGTTTAATGGGGTAATTTGAAAGCTTGGCTTTAGGTGAGTGTTAGAAATCCTATAGCACTTTTCAAAACAAGTGAAAGACAACCTCAGTAACCTGACTAATGCTTCTGCTCTCCAAACGTCCAGCAGCCAAGGCAATGGGGAGGCTTTTGCTTGAATGCAGTGCTTAGGAAAGAAAAAAGAAAAAAGTCAATTAACCCTCAGGGTTGCTGTTCTGAACTCCAAAACATCTGAAACACACACGTCTCCCTCCCACCATCCACCTGCAGAGGAAGCTCTTGAGAATTTAAAAAAATTAAACTGATGTAGTTTAGTTCCTCTCTTAGTCTGATTCCTCATGTCTAGGCTGTGCTTTATGCATGCTGGGGCAGGCCTGGACAGCTCATGCCAAAGCTGCATTTATCCTGTCCCTTCCATGTCAAAGCTATAAGGAGAAAGAAAGGCAGGAGGAATGCAAACAGAGGAGGAGGAGAAGGATGGTCCAGGACTTCAAGCGTTTCTGTTTTCTTTAGGGCATTCTGTGCAATAAGGCTCTGTGGGGGAAAAGTGTGAGGAGGAAGGAGCAGCAGATAGGAGCTGTTACGGGCTGAGCACAACTCCCATTCCCCATCCCCCTGCACGGCTTGGGTGTAGAGGAGTCCGGAATGGAGGAGTGAAGTTGAGCCTAGAAAAAAGTGATGGGATGAGGTGAGGGCAAGGAGTTGTTTTAATTTATCTTTGTTTTTCTCAATTTAATTTATTGCCAATTAAAATAATTTGTATTTTCCCAGAGTCGATTGTGTTTCGCCTGTGATGGTAATTGATAGGTGGGTGATCTCCCTCTCTTTATCTCAACCCACCAGCTTTTTCATCTTATTCTGTCCCCCTGTCCTGTTGAGGAGGGGTTGTGAGAGAGCAGCGAGGTGGGGTCTGGCAGGCATCTAATCAGAGAAGCTCGAGTGCCACGTGGCTGGTTGCCTCTCAGACTCTGTGTCTCCATTTCACAGACCTGTGTCTGGGCTACATGCAAGGTCGAATCACCTGTACAGAACTGTCTTGCGCTCTGTTTTAACTGAGAAGGCCCTCTCAATATAGTGATGAGAGTATACATCCTGTACTCCGTTGATGAATAAGAGCTGTGTTTGCTTGTGCAGACCAATTTGCAGGCACACTGTTAGTCTGTTTTCTTGCTAATTTGCCTGCAGATCTTAGCTCATTTTGAAAGACAAGTTTGTTTGTGGGTGGAGTGTGAACAGTTCCCAGCTAAATCTATGTAGACCTTTCTGTAAAAAACTGTACAGGGGGCTTTTTGCTAACAGGAAAAGAAATAGAAGAATCAGTGAAGGCAGATGAAACTGGAGATATCTCTCTACTCTTCAACTTGGTTCATGAAAGAACATTGGAAATTATAACTGTGATATTTTGACTATGTCCTGCAGTTCTGGTGCTGGACCATCTTAAATCACAGTGCTAATGTCTTCTTCGGCTGAGCTTATGGTTGTCCACAACAATGATCACACTTCAAATCCTGAGAAACAGTGCAGAATTGTATGAAACAAAACAAATTACTGTTCCTCTGGCAACTGTCCATCCATCTCTGAGAAAAAGTTTTGAACATTCACTAAGAAATTATTTACCCCAGCATGTGGGTATTGTTAGCTACTGTACTTTCTTGCCTTTTGCCAGTAATAAATGATCTACTTAGAGGTTTATCCTTGTAGTTAAACAACTTGCTATTACACCTGGATTTGTGCTGTAGTGATAATCAGCATCCTGTCTTTATCAGAGTCTGGTAGGCCAGCACTGTGGTGTCAGGCAAGTTACAGTGTGTTTACCTCTACACACATTAAAGTACTGAATGCGGTGCAAAGGAACCAGTCTGACTGCATTGAAGCAAGCGTCTCCCTTTTAATCCAGTCAGATCTCATGGACTCAAAAGTCTGGTTCAGCCTCCGAGGCATTCAGAGTCGGGGATGGAAGCAGAGCTAGCTGGAGCATATCTCTGATGAGAAAGGGTCTGTCTCTTCTCTAGGTGAATTGTGTTTGAATGCTTTAGTTGTGCTGAAGTAGAACAGCAACTTGTACCATCAGGCTTATTTAGCAGAGGGAAAGGTTACTGTTCCTACTAAGCAACACAAACTACCATCAATCTGGGGCTTCTTTGGGCTCCATTTAAGAGAATAAGCAAACAAAGCTTGAATAAACAAGCAAAGTAAAGCCTCTTTTGCATGCCTAGTGTATTTGGGTTTAGAATCCAATTGTTGCTGCTGCTAGCTAGGTTGGGCTCTTCTGAGATCAGTGATGGATGCAAATACAAATGCAGTCAAAGTTACCCTTACGATGGAGAGCACTAGAGAAAAGGAAGAGGGGCTGACAGATAAGCTCTCCAGCAGCTGATCTTGCTATGCACGTTTTACCAGTCAAAACTACCTTTTGAAGTCAGTGGTGTTTGGATCTCTCTTTGCTAGGTCTGGAGGCAGGCAGCTTGTCTGCTC
The DNA here is from genome assembly GCA_013400135.1 of Rhinoptilus africanus. NCBI lineage: Eukaryota > Metazoa > Chordata > Aves > Charadriiformes > Glareolidae > Rhinoptilus > Rhinoptilus africanus. The sequence goes on from VXBO01014145.1 coordinate 555,812, forward strand.
TGAGGGAAGGGCAAGCACCATTATCCATTAAGCTTAATGATAAGGACCAGTTTGCTTTACTCTCATTTTATGAGTAAAAATTTCTATGGGATGGTCAGAGCTAGCAGTGATCTAGGCAAACCAAAGGAATCCATCACAGGAAAATGTTTGTTAGCCTCCATATTGGTACATGAGGGTGACTTGATGAGCATGATGCCCCATTGACCCTCTTAGCTGAATGTCCGGGTCTCCATTTACACATAGGTCAACTGTCAGAGCCCTTCTCTGCAAGTGTCAAGTTTGTCCCCCCAGGCCTGTAGTGAGAGGCTTTAGCTTCTCTACCAACATACCCCCTAGCTAAGCAAATAGTACCAGCTCTTGTATGCATGTGTATACCAGCCGCAGGGAAGATAAATGGCTTATTGTGCTCATACCAAAGGTCAGTGGGTCAAATACTGAGTAGCGTCTGTCTTGCAATCTGTGCCTAAATTATAGGAAACATTTAGGTGTGTGCTTAAATCCAACTCCAAACACTAAAGAGCTTAAGAACACTCTTACACTGAGCACATTCCTGAGTATTTGCACAAATAGGAAAAATACCAAGCATTGAAAACATAATATCCAAAATGTGTTCGTGTCTTGGGTTTGTTGTAGGAAGTTAGCTGAGCCTGTGTGATATTTCTAGCCGAACGAGATGTAAGTAAGGAGTACAGCTTACCTGAGGCCAAATCCTGCCTCATGGTAGTCAAGAGTCTCTCTTCAGCAATTTTGATTTTATTTTTTTGAGTGAGTAGGGAATACAATATTCATCCAAAGGTTATTATGATGTATTTTAAACCTTTTTAAAAATAAACCCTACCCTCACCTTTTTTGATATATCTAGATAAAGCATTTGTACATGGAAAAATTGATGGAATAAAATTCTGGCATCAATTAAGATCTTATGTTCTAACCTATAAAAATGAGGTGAAGTATCTGAACTGGAATGCAAAATCTGGAGAAAGTAGTAAGGTAGTTTCCGGTGCTATTTTTGTATTTCCTGAGGCGTGTGTCATTATGTGCTGCCTTATTACTATTCTCTTATATAAGATATGAAAATAACAGAGGGAAATTGCTTTTCCATTCTATTTCCTGAAGTCTAAAACACACCATTATTTCATCTTGCATTCAGATATCTCTGATATTTAAATGCTGAAGATCCATATTAGTTGGATGCTTCATAACGTATGTCCATGTTCCTGAGACTTTGGTTTGTATTTACAGATCCTTTGGAATATTTCTCTGCTTTCCTTTGCTGCTCAGGAGCCCTTTTCCTCTTGTTTATTCCATTTAAAAGTATTTCTTTGTTTTAATGTTTTTTGCCTTGAATGCTGAATCTTGCTCAGATTAGTCTGTGACAAATTGTTCAGGTGGAGAAGCCAAATGCAGTACCATAGGAGCAAACCTACTGTGGTTTTGCAAGTGTTTTAGCTACACTGTAGTATGTGGAACTGTTAGAGTGGTGACACAGTAGCTCTTAAAAATTCTTTGTTTTATTTAGAGTAGTAGTACAACCCATTCAGGTTTGGTTTGGGTCAGTTTTTGGAAGGATAAATGTCTAACTTTAGTCACAATTAGTCCCTTCAACTATTACTAGGTTTTGGTATTGTACTGATATACTGTGGGTGTTTTATTTGCATTTTAACAGGTGTACAACATGTTTCAACATCAAAGTCTTGGAATTAAAGTCAGCATTCGAGTGACCAAACTAGTCCTGCTCCGCAACCGTCCTGTGAGTTCTAACTCATTTTTACCTTGCTGATATAATTGTACTGTGATAGTCTCACAGGCAGAGCAGGATCCTTGTGCTGGGGTGGGGGGGAAAGTGGGGCATGTCTGGCCGCACGATCACAAATTGTAAGCAGTGGCAGCCACACTACACCAGGCAGTATTAAAGGTGGGAAGTACTCCACACTATGAGAGTGAAAAGGGATCCAATTCTTTTATTTATCCTTCCTGGTAAATCTTTGTCCACTTCGTAGTTGAGAACCAGTCTCAGAAGTTAACTGTTACAAAGATTTAAAATTATATGGCTCTGGTATTGAATATATAACTTCCAGACTTACAAGACTTCTGAATGTAGTTCTGCATTAGAAGCTTATGACTGCTGCCAGCTGATGGAGTTTGTTCTGTAGATCAAATGACAGAAGTCAATGTGGAATCCAAAGTCCCTAGTTCACCTGCTCAGATGAAGCAGATTTCGCACTTTTCATTCTATCACACTACATCTTTGAGCCTCTGGTATTTCATCAGAAGTCTAATGCTTTACGTAAAGACTGTGACTGATGTTTCTTTTGTATCCCTTTTTTTCTGAAAGGCGAAATTGTCTATCGGGCATCATGGAGAGAGATCTCTGGAGAGCTTTTGTCAATGGCAAAATGAAGAATATGGTGGGGCAAAATACCTTGGTAACAACCAGGTTCCTGGTGCGAGGGATGACACCCCTCCAGTGGATGCTGCTGTTTTTGTAACCAGGTATAGTAAGGTCTGGTTTATCAGTTTACTTCAACCAGTAATGGCCCACAGTCCATGATGGGGTTATCTGGTCTAGCAGTAATCCCAGAAAAAGATCTGTTGATGATGATGATACATTTGCTACGTACACGCTGTTTGGATGGCTTAAATGACTCTGATGAAAGTGATTTGTCTTGCTTCTGTGTATGCTTAACAAGGTGTGCAAAAGCGTCTCTCCTCCTGAACCAGGGCATTGTCGTAGTTAGGACACAGGCAAGACATGGCTGTAGCACAGGTGGTACTTTTTTTAACACAAGCTGGTAAAAATAGAAAAAACAGGTGAGGTTTTAGAGCAGCAAACCCATGGTCTTCTAAGTTGATTGCATACTTTAAGATGTAAATGAAGAATGCATGGTTATAGAAATGATCTCTGAATAATTAAAGTGAGCACAAAAATGTAGTGTAAGATGGATGCTGTATGTGCTAGAAAAACAGTACTTGCTACCCGCTTCTTCCCCAGATTTGAAACAGGAAATGTCTGTACAGCAGTTCAGTATTACTCGCCTCTTTCACCCTTTTTTCTCTGCCAACAGTGTAAGTAGAAATACATGTTTTTGCATGAACTGCCATTCTGATTGTAATAATCTATTGTGTAAATAGTCACATTGCAAACTATCCATGGGATTTTGGTGAGTGTTCAATAGAATAGCTGGTGAGCAGGGCATGGGGCCAGAAAAGTTCCTAAGAATGCACCTTCACAGACGTGTGCATTTCCCCCAAATCCTTCTCTCTCCTCTGTGTTCAGTGTAGTCCAACCAAGCACTTAAGCAGATATTTAACATTTTAGACAGGGTGAATAGTTCCTTTGAAGTCAATGGGCTGCACATCCTGGTTATAGTTAAGCATGTGCTTCATTGGATCAGGGCCTAAATAAATATCTAACATTTTTGTTAAACTCATCTGGGCATCCAGTTGTCCTGCATGACAAGTGAGGCATACGGAATCTCTTCTGATGTGCTCTAAGCATGGGGTGGAGCGAATGACTAGAACATTTCGTCTGTGCAGTCTCTCTGCAGCTTGTAAAATTGAATGCATAATGTCAGGCTAAATGAGTTGGACTCAGGCATCTGAGGAAGAGTGGTAGAAAGAATGTGTAGGAAGAATTGTTCAATAGATTTGCAGGGTTTTGCAGCCAGAATAGCTGGTTTGGTACAGATTTGGTTGGGCTAGAAACGAGATTCAGATTTTATGAGAAAGTTCAGGCCAGGGAGCGCATTGCTGTGCATAAGAGCAGCATTTTTCCTGTTTGATACGCCAGCAGTGGTTGACCCCAAAGTACATGAAGTCTTTTTCCTTCCTTCTTGCTGTGTCTTGTCATCCTTAACCCATACTGCTTCTGCTGCATAGAGGATGCCACATTGTTTAGAAGACTTCTGGCCCGGCAGCCTGATTCCTGCATCAGGAAAATGAGATTTTCTACTCTTGGCTTTGGAAGTGTGTGTGTGTGTCCCTGGACCCTCCCCAGACTGTACAGATGGACCAGTGGTAGAGGATATGGGAGCAACAGCATGTCCAGCACAAGTAATTGTGCCAGAAAAAGCAGAAGCTGAATTTTCAGCAGCTGCAGCTGCTTTAGGACTAGAAACAGATTCTTTGGGGTCAACCTCTGAAGAAATCCCTCTGGTTCCAATCTGGCTGTGTTCGTTTGAAACACCAAGGCACGCTTCCCTTCTCAAACCTCATCTCTAACTGATGCTCCCCATATACTCGTTTGTATGCAAAAGTAGATTACCTAGGTGGCAAGTACCTCTTCTGTGGGATTTTAATGGTATCCACCTGATTGAATTCCAGGTAAGAGGCATACGACGTCTGTGAAATATGATGATCCGGTTCAGTAAATAAATGAGACAGTGGGAATAATCTGTTATAGCCCTGACGGTCTGAGTGTAGGGTTGTGGTCTCTATAATCATCAGATTTTTCTTGTTCAAATTCTGGTTTTGAACTTGCAGAAATTCAGATCTCTGGCATCTATGGATAATGTACTTCCTATTTCAATGGGCAGCTGAACAGAATAACTTCTGTCTGCAGAATCTGTGTCTTAGTGATTTTAGAAGCATGTCTCATTTGAAACACATTCCCCCTGTTGATCTTTTGCATTCCCGAGAAAATCTTCAGGCATTCTGATGTTCTCCCCACCTCCTGGCTGTAGGTGTTTGGGTCACTTATTAGGCTATAGGTGATGCGATAGCAGAGCGAAGAACACTGATAGGAACAAAATTCAGAGCTGTCATTAAGCAAAGACTTGTTTTTTTCCTGATATGCTGGTGGAGTTATTCTATTTGCAGCCTCCTCCTCCCTTCCACATTTCTCCACCTCTTTGCCTTTACATTAAATGGGAAAATGGAGCAATTCAATGTGCATTGAGGAAACTGGGCGCATAGTGCTATTAAACATATATATGGATGGGAAAAGTGTTTTGTGGGAAGATGTTTGACTGTACCAGTTTCTTCTGTCCTTTAGCTTTATGACCCTGCAGGGCTAAACTGGTCAAAATATGTCATTTGAAGGATGCTGGGAAGTGGCCATTAAACAGAATACTTCTTATTTATGTTGCACAGTTCAACTACTGTCCGTCTTTCTTACAGGAAGGACTTGAATTGCAGAATTCAGCTTAGCACAGTTAGGTATTTTTTTCCAGTTTGTGTAAGCCAGATGGAAGAGTGACTGTAGGAGGAATTCTGAGCTCTTCTTTTCTGGCTGTTTTCATTGAACAAAACAACTGACTTGTCATTTATTTTAGAATTGTTTAAGTCTGCTAATGGGAACACTCTGCACAGTACCACAAGGCAATATGACCAAGAATTTCACAGGTCTCTAGAAGAAGAGAACATATGTCCTGCTTGATTCAGTCAGTGGCGAAAAGTGAGGAGTAAATTTGCTTCACAGCTACAGTGTGTGATTTCAGCATATTATCCAAGACTTAGGGTGATATGGTCAGATCTTGGATTTGAACTGCAGCTCCGGGAGGAAGAGTTTTGTTCTAACATGGCTCTATAAAAGATTCTGCTAACAAAATAATGTCTCTGTGATAAGAGACCTCTGAATATGCAATGAATATTAAGATATGGGTTTTTTTATAAGCTTGAAGTATCATTTTAGTACCATTCATGTCAAGCTCTCACTTCAGAAATACAGAGGCAGTCAAGCTCAAAAATGCTCCAGAGAGAGACCTGTGACTGAAATCTTTTTAAAAGCAGATCACTTTCAGTGCCGTGGTGGGGCTATCTTACCTCACTGGTGTGACTGATCCAGAGTGAGACAGATTTTTCTTAATGCCTTTTCAGGCTTTGGCTCCCCTCTGATTGCCAGGAGAGGACTGTAGGAGTTTCAGTATATAGGTTTTGTGATGGGGTGGCTGCTTGCCTTTGGGAGAAGACCGAGACTCACCAAGCTCATTTCTGATGAAAGGTTTGGATGTGCTTTTCTGTTTAGCCACAGAATTTGTGGGTAAAATATTTACAGTAGGTCTGGATGATTTAAAGCCTAGCATTTAGGTACAAGATCTTTGAATAGAAGGATAGTTTCTCTTGGACTTGTGTTTATGATAGTTTAAAGGATGTGCTGAGGAGGTTTCATACTTGCAGGCCCACATGCAGTGAATTGGGCAGCTACGTTCAGTTCTTCCTGCTGACCTGTTTCAAGTCCTTCCCTGACCAGACAGCATCACAGCACTCTCTTTACAGAGAAGGATTGTCCTACCTCTCTAGGAGAGTCTGCAAGTTGTGCTGGATCGTTTGCAGGACCCTTTATATTATAACACGGTGGTAATTTCTCCAGGGTGCTGCCTGGAAGTGCCAGACACCTTTCAGTGTAGAACATGGAGTGCAAGGAACAAAATTGCTGCGCTTTATTTGCAGAGCTGGCCAGCCCCTGAAGAAAGATGCTTTTCTAGCGATGGCCTCTTGCCATCTACTAATAGTTCAGCTATCTGTTGTCACAAGAAAAGCATCTGTTTGATTTACCAGTTTATATAACATAATAAGTCCTTAAATAAACCTCCGTCAAACTAGCTCTGGGAACTCAAGCAGGCGCATTTGTGCCAGCTCCGTCAGGAGACTGTCATTAGTCTTCTTTGGAAAGGCTGGAATGCCAAGGTATCGAGACACATTAAGGCTGCACTGAAAAAATGAAAGCTGGGGCTGATGTGTGGTTGTAGCTTCCGATTTTCTTTTGTTCCTATCTGATTTTTTAACAGTTTGATGGTTGTTATGGTTTTTCTGTTTTCTATGGTTAGTTTTCAATGTCTGCTTAGCAAGAGCTGGTAATAGGTGTTGTTTCTCTCCTTCCAAGCCCTTGACAACCTGATTTGCGACTTTCAAAGGAGTTTGGTCTGAAGGTCTTAGGTTCATCAGCCACAGTCCTGGGCATTAAATTATTTTTCTTATAGATCCTACTTTTCTTCAAGAAAAAAGGTTTTTTAATCTTTCTCTAAGTATTTTCTTTTTCTAAGTATTATCTTTCTCTGAGTATTATAATCTTCCCCCTGCCAAACTCTTAAACTCAAATCCCACTGGGGACTCAGGCATTTCAAATGGCACACTTCAAATGCACTAATATGATTCTCTCACTAGCCTCCCCACAGGGTGAGGAAAGCCGTAATGATAGAGATTATGATTCCTCAGCTTCCCTTGGGTTAAGGAACTTCTGAAATGTTTTAGCACATGTGATGTTTTTCTCCAGATCCTCTTCATAATGGATAGCTCTGCAAAGCAGGTCTGGTGAAGATAGCTCCTAAAGTTTAGGTCTAAGTGCTTATTGAAATGTATTCAAACCATTAATTTAGTTACAAAGTACTTTTCCTCCCACGCTTGTTTTTCTGTCATGAGGAATCTCAGTTACAAAATCTCACATGAAGTGTCAGCACTTAGATGGTGAGCTTCAAGGCTTTTTATTCTGTTTCTATTTAATACAGCTCTGTGAGTCCCTGGTTGATTTGTGGGTGCCAGTGGCATATGTAGCATCTCTTCCTGCCTTGACAAGATCTGGGGAGAGTGGATGAGGTGTAGGGAAGTAACACAGACCAAATGAAGTCTCTTGGACCTCTGTGTTGGATTCAAATCATTAAATAGCAAATCTGACTGTAATAAGTTTAGCTGAAGCCAGTTCACCTAGCTGCTACCTGGCAAATCCTGAAATTATCTTTCTTCTTCCTTGTCTTTCTCTGTTTAGTCCTGTTTCTTTCTTGTCTTTTTCCATTCCAGTGGAAGAAGAAAAAAACTGAAGAAATGAGGATTTCTGGGATATATGATTAGTTCTCTGTCTTTAGGCAGTGTCCCCAGTATCTCCTTCTCCCACTTTTGATGATACTGTTGCATCACAGGGTATCTGCTCTGTTTTGTTACAGTTCTCTTGTGAAGAGATTCTGTTTTAATCCAGTTGCTGAAGAAGTCTGACACCGTAGAGTGAGGCAGGACTCTTAAATGTTGAATCTTAAGTCTGTTAAATTGGACTATTAAATATGGAGCTGATTCACATAATTGCTTGTAATTTTGCGGTAGCAATCAATGCTGTTATCTGTGTTGTCATCATGTAGACTGTACAGCAGTTTTTTTTAAAGAAAAACCACACTCAAACCTCAGCACCCATGGTATGTGAGTCATGCGTCGCTGCTTTTTCCTCGCCTGAAGTCTGGAGGCACAGGATACATTTCAATTCTGTTCTGTTTTTCTTTCTAGGACAGATTTCTGCGTGCACAAAGACGAGCCTTGTGACACTGTGGGTAAGTCAAAGAAGTTGGGGAGAGTGTTTTGATAGCCAACTCTGCTAAGAGGAGCTTTCTGGGCAATCTTTCATTCTTTGGTTTGCTGTAATGTTGCTTTTGCTATTCTGTATACCTCTGTGATGCAAATATGGATTAGTTGAGCAGGGTATGAACTATAAATAAGCCATTAAATATTAACCTCTTCAAGCACTGGAATTCTCTGAGGTCAGGAAGTAATCTTAAGTATTTCTACTTCTTTAGAGCGGATGTAGAATTAGACGTTTGGAGATTAAGAAACTGTCCTTTGGTGTGTCTGTATAATGCTCCTTTCATTGCTCTTGCACCTAAACCAAGAATTTGCTCACTAATGAATGTATTTCCAATTGTAAGAACCTGTGTAATAGTCCCAGATCACGCTGGCACTCAGACACCAGAGAAGAATACCTCATTGTAGGAAAGCCAAGTTAAATCTTCTCTTCTGCCTCCTACTCCTCCTACTTCCTAACTGCCTTTAATCGTAACCAAACCCTGGGTACACAGGGTCCTTACATCCTACACATTAAATACTTTGTTTATTTATTTAATATAGGTAGCAGTAACCTTCACGGTATCTGTTCTTTTGGTATTTTTTTTCAATCACCACAGTAGCGGCAGTGTTTGGGGGCATAACTCAACATCCTCTCTATGATGCTTGCATGACATTTTTTTAAGACTTGCCTCGAAGTCAAGTGGTCCCTTGTCCTACATTCTATGTAAACTTGGAATGGATCCTGATTTTCAGCTGATCTGACGCTCCAATGCTCAGAGAGATGCTCACAGACTAGGGTTCACTGTGCAGTGGGTGATGAAGAGCATGGGGGAAAGTGCCCTGCGGGAGCTCTGAGACTACCTGCAGAACTCTCGTTTCAGAATGCAGGCCTTTCCCTCTCTGTGGTGTGGACTGATCAAGTGAAAGGAGGGAAAAAAAAAGAGCTGAAAAATACATACATATTCTTTTCAAACATGAGCAAGGACTGGCCTCTACGTCCAAGTTTTCTTTCCAGTGGGAATCCCTCACAATGTGTTTGTTCTGTGTCCAATGGAAAACACTCTTCCACTGGGGAAGGTTTTTATACTGTATACCTGCACCTGGAGATGGCTGTGGTAAGACACAATAAAGAACTGGGGGGAGAAAAAAAAGGAAAGCTGATGGAAGACACATGCTGTCTAAGGTCAGAGCTCTTTCCATTTTTAAAGACCGTATTGTTGAAGATTTCTATTCAGGGAATGATATTACCATAGACAGCATGACTAAGGAAATATTTTTATGACTTCTTTTCTGTTCCTACAATACCCAAGTACTTTCTTGTGCTGTGACTTGCTGCAGGCTGTGACTCCAGTGGAGAAAGTGGGAGATCAGAACAGTACAGCTTAAAATCATTTGTTACTCTTTCTAGCGTAGTTTTTTCCAAGGTGTTTCGAAGATGAATCTGGGGACAAAACCAGTCTGGCCTCTTTGCTCTTTTCAATCCCACTCTTCTTTCCTTCTCCCCGATGGTTTCACTTTGTGTCAGCAAAGCACTGGCATCTTCACTTACATGTTTTTTGTGACCCACTGTTTCTGTTGTCTGAACCTAGAGGCAGTGTGCTCTAGTGTTAGTAGTACTAAATTTGAACTGTGAGAAAGATTCTCCAGTTTTCCTTCGTAGTCAGAACAGGGTACATGTCAGTCACAGAGAAATAGGTTTTCATAACCACTATTCCGTGCCCTCTATGTGTGTGTGTATATATATCTATGGGTTATAAAAATAGCAACGTAGCATCACACTTACTTGGGCTTAATTTGAGTGGAACAATTAAGTAGGCTGATGCCTATTGGTATACCATACTGGCTTATGAAGAATTATGTTGATGTTTCAGCAGTTTCTATTGTTGCCAGATTCCTATTCCTTACTCCAGCTCCCACAGGTAGTCCCCTCCAAGTCATCAAGGCTGCCTGTGAAAGCAAGAAGCTAGCCCAAAGAGTGACATTGCATTTGGTCTTGACAGTGATGGTGAGGTTATAGCACTCCCCAAAGTTCTCTCTAACAGCAACTTGCTCTCATTTCTTGCCTTATGCTTCTCTTTTATATATGAAGAACATGGCCTCAGCAGATGCATGTGTGGTTTTATACCTGCTTGTGGATGAAGTTGTCCATTGCAACCTGGTACACTGCCATCCTGTAAAGGAAGAAATATCTTTCTGGTGAGCAGGCACTCTCCTAAACTAGGAGACTGAGGCTACTGCTCTATATAAGGCAGAGAATCAGGACTCTAGACTTCTGATTTCTATTCCCAGCTCTGGCATTGACTCATTGTGTGACATTTGGCAAGTCACTTACATTCTCAATGCTTCTGTCTACCTCTGTGAAATGAGGATTTTGAGTGCAAAGCTAAAGGAGATTGCATAGCTTAAGAAGTTCTCGTATAAAGCAGTGTGATGTCCTTGAGTATATGATGCAATACAAGTCCAGAATCTGATGTTGCTTAGTCGTCATTAAGAGACTATAAAGAATCTATAGATTGTGTACTGAAAAAGAGGACTCAGAGCACTGTAGGTAACAGGGCTTTTAGTGACAGTGCCTTGATTTTCATTACATTGTGAGAAATATGGAAGCAAAACTTTCCCTAGTGGAAGTACTGAGGCCCAGTAGTTGTTCGGAAGTGGGATTATGAAGTTTAAATGGCTTATAAGAGGTGTTCATTTGTGCTCAAAAAGATCCATATTGAAAAACCTGTCTGGAATCTCTGCCTGCCATGCAGACACAGAGAGAAAACAGCAGCAGGAGGTTTGTATTTGTGTTCTGGCAGGGGCCCCTCACTGAAACCAGTTGCTCTGGGGACTTCGTTCAAATTTTCTTGGCCCAGCTGCCAAGGTAGCGTGGAAGGTTACATAATGGCTGAAACAAGCTCAAAAATGGTGAAAATATGTAGGTATGTCTTTGTGGGGTGATACCCCACTGGCTGCGTCAAGAAATAGAACCACATTTGTTTAAAAAATAGTTTATTAATGCTCATTGCCACACTTGATTGTGTAAGTTAGCCCCAAGAACAAATGGATTCAAAAGGAGGTGGACAGAAGGAAAACAATCTGTCTGTGTGCGATACGTTTGCAGCAATTGTGTTTCGACAGCCGGGGTTGTGGGACCTCCGATACGCTCTGCAGCCTGAGCAGGGGAGGTTCGCTTTGTGCGACACTGGCTTGTCACACACCAGTCACGAAGTTTGCAGTCTGCTGCTGCTTCAGACGCATCTCTCGTGATGTGACTCTAACCAGATCTGCCGTTTCCTGCAGAAAAATCTTTGTTCCAATTGAGCTGCCTCTAAGCCAGCCAAATTGAGAGTTTAATGTCTAGCTATTAATATCAGGCTGCAGCTTGGAGCCTTGCACGTTGTCAGAATCCAACCTTTCTGTGACATAAGCAGATTGAGAATGCCCCTTTCGTTCAATGTTTCCACTGCTAGTGCCAAATAAGCAGCTTTACGGTTAGTTAGGAATGATCCTGCATATTTCAAGGCAGAGCTTGGCCTTGATTCCTCAGTGTACATGTTACCCCAGATCCAAACTGAAGCTTCTCTTTATTCAGCTAATAATAAAAGTGGGGGCACTGTGGAATTGGGAAATGGAAAATGAGAATGTGTGTTAAAGATCCTTAAATTGCCCTGGTTAAAAATGTCTTTACCTCTGCTGCAGTCACATGTGCTTTTCTGTGGCTTGATGTTGGGGAAAAGAAAGCAGAGTATAGTGTGTATGCTGCAGATGGGCAGGTTTAGTTAAAGGAATAGCTGCCTGGAGAAAACCGAGCATCAGAGCGGAGGTGACTGAGAAACAGTTTTCCAGACTGTTTCCACAAGTGAACCAATGTTTTGTGAAAAACATTCCCATCTCCTGCCTGGCTTTAATTAAAGGGCTCAAAGATAACTTGTTGAGAGTCCTGAAAATTGTAAGCCCTTGCGTAATTTGTGTCCTTTTTCTTGAGTCTTCCAAACACTGATACGTGAATGGGGAAATTAGGTTTTGGTTTTGCCACTGCACTGCTGGGTGACTGCACAGATGACATCCTCCTGCTGTACCTGTGCGTTCATATCTTAGTCCTTTCCTTCTTTCAAGGGTGAAAAGTACTGTTAGGGAGAGCTGCATATCATGGGGCTGTTAGCCAATGTCCTTCCCTTTGTAGTTACACCCTGCTTTCTTCTTATCAGTTTGTCATAGCAAAGTGTTTCAAAATATGCTCAGGTATTGCAAATCTACTTGGTCTATGTCTCCAAGTAGATTTGATCCTTTTTTATTCCATGTAAAACACCTGACTAAACGGCAGCACATTTTTACCTTTTCCTTGGCTGTTTGCTTGTGCAGTCGGGTGGCCCCCTGTCCACAGCAAGTAACGGTTCTGGTTGGTCCTGCCTGTAGTGTGTACTGTTCATTTAAATCTTCCTCCCTGTGTAATATTGATTCCAATCCCCTAACAGTGTCACAACAGAGAATTAATCCCCAAGGAAAGGGAAAAGACTAGCTGGTTCACTGTGAGTGGAAAAGAAAAGGAATTCTCACATTAAAAACATTTTCCATAGTGGTTCATGTTGAATGTTTCTGTATATTCCAGGGCGGGTTTTTATTTGATGCCAGAATAAATAGAAATACCTGCTGCTTAAAACAATTCATTAGAGAAGCAGTGCCTGGCTTTAGTAAAAGACTTGCTGGGACTGTCCTTCAGACCAAAATCAAACTCACTTTAATGCATTAAAATGAACATACTGTGGGTGAAATGCCCCTTAAAGAAACACTGTCAAGTTGATTTGGTGTTTGTGACAGAAAGGGACCTTGCAGCATTGCAAATTTTTGTGTCACTTGTGGCTGTATAGGGCACGGAGAGTCAGGCTGTTCGCTTTATGAAACCAAAGGGAGCCATGGTACGGTGCAGTGGAAGACTTTTTCCCCTGCCTTTTGGTTGCTAGGGAATAAATGCTCGGCTGCACAACCCAGACAGTGCAGAACTGTGCTATTGGGCATATTCATCACTACCATCTCTCAGGCCCCACCCTACCCACAAGGGCTTTCCAATTTCTTTTCACCAGCTAGCAATCTCTCCTCTTCCAAATTCCCACTAAAAATTTGTGTGCCAAGTGACTGTAATATAAGATTGCATAAATTTTAATAGAAGCACTGGGATGAGCACAGCCACTCAAGTGATCAGGAATTCCTGCTGCCGTAACCCTTGCTCTTCCTCACTTCGGTGTCCCCTGTGTGCTTTTCTTTCTTTCTTGTTCCAGGGACATGGCTTCAGCCAGGCTGTTTCACATGTACACAGCTATTCGCAGGCTCACAGCTAAAGACCAGAGAAAAATCCTGCTTACACTGGGCTCAGTGAGAGTTTTGTTGGTGATTTTGTGGGGTCGGGATCCTGGTCCTGTTCTTACATGTTGCCTGAGAGAAGCAAACACTCCTTTGGGCCTCTGTCAAAAAACCGGCTGAGGTTTTTTTCTAGAGAGACTAGTTGGTTTGGGATACCTGAGACATCTTTGGAAAGCCTGATATCCTGAGGATGGTGCTTTGTACTTTCTGAAAATCCGTTGACATGTTTATTAAGCTATTTGAGCTTTCAAAATCTCTGAAATATTTAAAAATCTTGCAAAAAACCAATAGGCTGTGAAAGCCAGAAAATGAAACCCCAGTGAAGCTGACCATTCTGCTTTGGTAAGACAAGTACAACAGAAAATACAAGCAAAGGCCATGTATACACAACCTATTTCCCTCTGTCCAGTTTGTAAAAAATAAAATGGTGGGCTTCCCAGTTTTAACAGACTACATATTTATTGTTAAATACGTCAACTTTCTCATTGATTTATATGAAAACTTACAATGTGTGTAATGTAGTTGGTTGAGTGAAGTGCTGATATTATTTTATAGAGTCTTATTTTCTCTTTTTATTGTTACAGAAAGCGGAGCATTTGAATTTCATTTGCCTTTGGGTTTGTTTTGCAACTCAGTAGTCTTGTTTAGGTTTGTCTTTATTCATTCCATATACTAAGGGCAGTGGTGGATTCTTGGTCTCCCTAGATGAAAAATTACTGTCTTTTTGGAAGAAACGCAGTAGCCAAACACAAGATACTGTCCTTAGTTTGAACCTGGTATGGTCCTGTTGCAAGGTCTTTTTGTAGAAAAGAGGTCATTGATCAAGCTGTTCTGTTCTTAAAATTAATTGATTTGTGAGTGCTATCAACTGAATTTCTAGTTATGTCAACCTTCCATCTTCTCTCTGTTGTTTCATGTCTTGGGGGCAAGAATTAACTTGTGTAATTAAACAAAAACATTTAGTGGAGGAAGGGTTAGTGACAGATTTTCTGTACGTTTGTCATTGTTCTCTCTTTCACGTGTCTCCAGTCCCTAGTTCTGCAGTGTCACAGACCCTCAGTTGCTCTCCTGATTAACCCCCTTCCCTTGCCTTTTTGCCAAGAGTCTATTTCTCTTTGGTGGTAGTTCAGAGCTCTTAGAAGCTCTTGCTCAATTTTGTTCCTTCTTCTTCTCTTTGTTCATCTGGGCCTGGACACCAAGAGGCTTCTCTCCCCGGAGAGGCCTGGATGGTCTGTCTTCCATCACTCTAACCGCATGGCTTGCCCACTGAGGTCATGGAATTTCCCTACGTTTACTCCACTTTGTTCTTCATAAACCTCCAGCAGTTCCTTATTAGTTCTTCTCCATACATCATTCTCCTTTTGTAGCCCCAAAATGTGTTTCAAGCACTTTTATTTTACAATTATTTATCTGTCTGTCTGTCGTCTTAGTAAGCACCCACCGCACAAGATAAAACAATAGGCCTCGCAGTGATGGTGTATGTTTGAAGCTAGCTTGTTCTCAGCAATTTGGAACTAAACACTGTCAGCAGGGAAGAATAACACACTTCCTGCTCTGTACCTGGCCTTTCATTTCCTCCACCATTAAACTGCTATTGGTAATTAATGATCATAGATATTTAAGCTGTCTTGCTGAAGTACATACATAGTCTTTGTCAACTATAAGGCAGCACATCCAAAATCTGCTCATCAGCTTACCACCCTGCTTTTGTTTGTTAGTGTATCTTTGCTGGTCTTAAATCTTGCTTTTCTTGTTGCTCACTCTGACCTTACAGCCAGGCTTTATGCCAGAGTTTTTGTCTTCCTTGTTGTGACTTGCCCCAAAGATAGTGCAGGATGTTTAAGCTTATCTTAAGTCAAAAACTTTACCTTCTCCCACGGTTTTATTAATGGTTCATAGTGATGTGCTCTGATAAATACAAGAGAACAACTGTCTAAAATGCTGGGGAAAGGAACCATAATATTCCTTTACCAGGCAACCTATTTCTCAGTAAATATCCTTCAGGCCATCACATCTCATTGTGGTACAAGGTAGGTGCTGATTGCTGCTTGAGTGAAAGATAACGTTCAGAAAACTCACTGGCTACAAGAATTGTCTTATGGTACTTCCCCATCAGGCATCTAGGAGTCCAAATCAAATCCTAGCCTAATGTCAAACCGCTGTGTAACTAAGCTCCTGTCTGTTGCCTTTATTAAAAGGAGTATGTCATGAGGGAAAATATTTGCCGTGACTTTGTTGATATTTATTCTGATACTCTGACTTTATTCTTTCATTTCGGCTCCATGTCATAACTCACTTTATGCACTAAATCATTGTGCGGTTTGACTGGTACGGGTGCAAACATGTACTGCATTCCACTCCAGGGCCATTTCTGTCTGTGTGAAATTATAGAGACATGTACACAAAGCACCTGGAAATTTCAGTCTCCTAGCTTAAAGGGCAGATACCTGCATAAGATGTTCCCTTCCCCATCTTTTTGCCCCTCACCCCCTTCCTAGGTCTGAGGCTTTCAAATACAGTCATTGTGGGGAAAAGCACTTGTTATTACAGTTTAACTAAGAGTTCACAGTGAATTTGCATGATAGTGTCCCTCAGAAGAAATATAGTAGATTTTCCTGCTAGCTTGGAGTAAAAAACAATCAGAAACACAAATTTTTAATGTTTCTTTTTCTTTTATGTGGCAGGCAGTTCTTATGTTTTTGGTTCACCTGAATGTACTACGCTAGAACTTCTGAATTATAGTTTTATCTCCTAAGCAGTCTTCTGTCTTTATTATTTTCTAAATTAGAGATGACTTGTGGGACACTGCTGAAGAACAAAGGCTTTGCTTATGGCTAAATACTCTTTAATCATGATTTAAAGAAATCTCGTCTGTTTATCTCTGAAAGTGGTCATTGTGTTTGCAAACAGACAAGCTGAAGGCAGAAGCCTAATTGATGTCCAGCAAAGCACACACGGCCAAACAACTGTCAAGAAAAGCTCTGGAACTGCTCCTTGCTACTGTGTGTGTGAAGCTGAGAAGCCTTTGAGGGAGACATGAGCAGAACAATCTCACTACGTTAGGTCCATGGACAAACAGTTTCTGTCTTTTGGGGTTTATAGTATTTTTGCTTTTGTCTCTCACCCTGTCCATGTAAATCGAGACTTGCAGATTGCAGATTTTGCATGCTTTCTTCACCAGCTTTACACCCAAGCTCCATCCAATTCCCTTTCCTAAGGATTTGTTTCTCTAGGGGATTCTCAAGAGAATGAACATTAAAAAGTAAAATCACCTCTTGTGCTTTCATAGCTCATCCTGCTATGAAAACATTTCTCTGCTCATCAGAGAAATAATGTTTTTCTACAGTGTCAAACCTGCTGTCAGTAAAATAATGATTCAACCCTTCAACAGGCCAGAGGTTTGTGTTTCTTCTTTCCACTGCCCGGGTCTTTATTTTTACCTCTGTTTAAGTGTTCCAGCCTGGTCAATTTGCTGCAGGCTGCAGCCACATATTGTTTGAGAAAGCTGACGCATTTATAACTGAGAAACCTCCGAGGTTTTTCTTCCCCTCCTGTCAGACATAGATGGCTTTTATCCAGTTGACTGCTTTACAGTGCCTTTATCCTTTACTGGCTTCAAAACATTTCGGATAGTTTCTATTGTTTTATAGACCCTGTAGCTAAAAAACCAAGCTGTGTAAAAACATCTGTACATAGCTGTGCAACAGACTACAGACACGTAGGGTAATAAGGCATGATTGCATTCATTGTAGCATTTGCTCCACTGGATAATCAAATAGAAGCATTCCAGTTGCACACAGGATATGTCAGAGTAAAGGAAGGAAATGAAGGACAGTACCCTACTGTACTTTTACATTTCTTTTGTCTTGCAGCTGCCAAGACTAAATGCAATTTTGAGAGCAAGTTTTAAATAACGTAGAGATGAGATTTTACTAGTGATAAGCAAGAAAACAGCACTGGGAAGTGTGCATAAAACTTCACCCCCATCCCCAAGAAGGATGCTTGACCTGCACTGATTTTCGTTTGGGTTTTTTTTTTCAACTTTGGTATAACCATTTGGTAACATGAGTTAGTATAATACTTAGTCTGTTTTGTGGGGTGTCTGGTTCTGGAAGGATTTTGCTACACCAAGTGCACTCAATAGATTGAGAGTTAGTTTAAGTCCTTGGAATGTTGTTGGGTTTTAACAGTTCTCCCACTTCCACTGCCCCAGCACAAGCTCCAAGTCTTTCAGTTGTGATTGTGCTACACATAATGCAGATAGGAGCTGGGCATGTAACAGGACTTTACGCCACTGAATATCTTCAAAAATACAACCCTATTTTTAGACGTTCTGTCCCACACAGTAATGGTTAGAATGCAGCAAAGCATAAGTGATATAATTGTATTTAATAGTTTCCTGACTCCAAGCTGATCAGCTGTGACTGTTTTGTGCTATGGTTGTAAATGGAAAAGTGTGTAAATTTCACCTACTTGGAGGTTTCAACTGGACCATTAAAAAGGGTATAAATGCTCTCTTGCCCATAGTGGAAGTGAATTTAAACTTTAAATGCAAATTTATCTACACCTACAACTGAAAAATCATTCTGAATAAAAAAAAAAATCCATCATATTTCAGCATGTCCTTTATACTTTACTTTTGGACAAGGATGCTGTATGTCAACACAGTGAATCCTGTGGTTTATTAAATGGTAGATCATAAAACTGAGTGATCAAGGAGCTAAACTTCCTTCAGTAGTTGTTGCTTGTAGAAGTGGAAGAGACATTTAGAGAAGCACCTAGGAAGCTGAGAAAGGGGATGAAGCAGTTACAGAAGACCAAGATGATTTACCATGTAGTTTTGCATTAACATGTAGGATTGTGAACTGTGGCAGTTCAGGGGAATACAGGATGCATTTGCATTACAGGGATGGGAAATGTCAGGGCCTCGAGAGCATCCCCAGCCCTGCTGGGAGTTTGGCTGCCTGTGCCACCTTAGGTAATGGTTCAGGTGTCCAGCTTTGAGGAAAGCACTTCAAGAAAGCTCTGCTAAGAACCTCTCTGCTGACCCTGCTTGGGTACAGTGGGACTGTGCCTTTTTCAGTGAGACCACTGCCTCTACCTGCCTGACCATACTCAACTTCAGCGCCCCTTCCCTTTTGGAGAAGCACCTGCCTGAGCTGTTTCCTGACAGCAAACTCTAGAGAGGGTCGGTGCAGATAACAGGTAGTAATCATGTCAGCCATCTCAGCTGATTCTCTTACTCCACAGGAGACTATGTCCAAAGATGAGATGGTAACTTCATAATTTGCTCAGAATTTATGTATTTGGGGATAATTTTGGTCATCTTTTGGCCTCACC
Source organism: Rhinoptilus africanus (assembly GCA_013400135.1). NCBI lineage: Eukaryota > Metazoa > Chordata > Aves > Charadriiformes > Glareolidae > Rhinoptilus > Rhinoptilus africanus. The sequence goes on from VXBO01014145.1 coordinate 574,757, forward strand.
TTAGAACATCTGGCGTGGAGATAATGCTCAGCTGAGGATTGGCCTGCTGAATCAGCAAATTCACATTTCTCTGTTTAATGTCCAGAAAATCCAGAAGAGTTCTTTTAACCTCATTTCTTCGTAAAGTTTAAACGGGTAGAGGTGAGCAAAGAGGCCAAAGAGATAAAAAGAGATAAAAGAAGGCCAACATGGTTTCTAGGAAAGGAAGCAAGACCATGGCTCAGTGACTTGTTGGAATTCTCGAAGACTCTTCCTGCCAAAACAGACAAGGAGAAGGGGGAGATGCAGCAGACTTCACATTTCTAGCTTTTTTTAAAAGCTTATGATGGAGTTTCATTGCAGTGACTGAAGTCTGTGGTCATGAAACATGAGAAATATCTGATTTCAGTGGCCTGAAGAGTAAATAGGGAAAAGTACTGATAAAAGGTCCATTATATTTCTGTCAATTCAAAATTTTTATTCAGATACTGCAGGGAACAGAGGTTGTCTCTATGCTTGTGTCTTTTGAGAAATGGATAGACCAATAAGGTCAAAAATAAGATTTTGTGGTTTTGCACATCCTAGGGAGGGAGGAGGCATCAGTGATCAGCAGAGCTGGTATACAGGGAAAGGTTTAGATTCTGTAGGATCTTTTTGCTTTTCAGCTGTCTTGCAGATTGCATGGGTTTCCAGATGGGACATTACACTGATCTTCATGAACCCGGAGTGAATACGACGTAGCACTTGTGATCAGTGGCTCTGATAGGCTTAATTTTTAGTTTTCTTTTTCCCCCGAGCAATTATTTATTTTGAAGAGCTATAATGATTCTCTGGGTTGGGATACAGGCTAGAGAGAAATTGGCCCTCTTTGTTTATTTTTGCTTCCTGGTTACATCAATGCAAGAATATATGAATGTATCTGTGCGTGTATTTGCATTTCTATATCCATTTATATGAATGCAGGCACCTTTTGATAATGCCCATTCTGGAATAAAAATTCTGTCTGAATGCATGCAGAGTATTTTGAATTTTACATTCCTGATTTTGACCAGATCTTCCTTGTAGAAAATGTTGGTGTTTCCTTATCAAGTTCCTGCCAATTTAGATAGGAAGGTGACTGTAGGAGATGGTGATTTAAAACTGATACATAGTTTTAAATTTCAGAGTCAGAATCCTATAATCTGCAGGGTGTTTGTCTGACAAGTCTTTACCTTTTCAATCAGCTGATAGAAACACGTTGAACTTCTTTTAAAAGAAAAGCTAAAAAAATCCTAGACTAAACCCATCAAATATCCTTCTCCTTCTGTACTCTTTCAGCATGATTTGTAGAATGCTGAGGATTTCTGTGTTTGCTTAGCTTGGAATTAGCCTTGTATTTCTACTTTAGTTAGTGGTCATGAGCAGTCAGCAGGTTGAAGATATTTGTTGGTTTTGTGTAGTTGTGTCATACATTTTTGTGTAGCCATTTTGCCTGATCTGTTTGCATTAAGGCTCTGTCTGACCATAATTAGACTGCTGGGTACACAGCAATGTTCTGCTGAGGATCTACTTGTTGGTTTTAATAATGTCATCCATCAAGCTCTAGCATGTACAGCAATATTTGTGCTGTTGTAGACAAATAGAGTAAACACTGCAGTTATTTATAAGAAAACTGGCCAGTAAATTAGGAAACTCTGTGTGGATGTTTTTATTTATTGGAAAGTTAAACTGATGGTCTAAAATTAGTCCATCAGTCTAATCAGACTTTGCTGTTCTTGAAATGAGAGGGAAGTAAAAGATTGAAGTTAAATTTCTAGTTAGAATTTATGTTTTGTATCTGTTTAAGAAATATGTAGACACATGTTTCCTGTCTTCTATGCCCTAGTTTATCTTCTTTTCTCGCTATGTCGGTTCGTCAGAGAGAAATTACCGTCTCCACCTTGGTCTTGTCTGAGCCAGAGTATGGATGAAATTCCTGACTACGCCTCTCTTGCCCTATGTCTTGACTCCTGGTAGGTTCTTGGAAGTACTGCTGCTCCTTCAAATCCCTCTCATGGCCTCTTACAAGTGTCTGTTGACTTCGACTTCAGCAAAGCAGCATTGATCACTGGAGTTGCTCTGTCCTTCCAGATGGTTTTCTCTGTGATTCTTGCCTGACCCTCTGTATCCAGGTCAGATCCTGCTATGTAAAAATGTTGCTTAGGACTAAGCTTTGTAGTTTTCTTTCAGAGACATCAGTTGCCTCTTGAGAGTCTGATAACTCGATTATGTTTCAGTTTCGTGTCTTTTCCTCCCAGAGAACTAATGTTCTCTGAATTTCCCCAGGTTTCTTTCCATGTGTTTATCTGCCTCACTTCAATCTTCCCATTTCCCTTCTCTCTCTGTGAAGCAAAGTGAGGAGAAGAGGATCTTGGCACAGCTCTCGCATGTTTGCATTCTCTGTGATGTCTCTCGGAAACTGGGGCATGGAGAAGGGTGTAAAGCTCTCAGCTCAGAGCAAAGGTCCTGGATTCTGAGAGCATCTGGTCCTTGCCATGATGGGCCCTGACTCTTGACTGCCACAGTTTGTGACGCAGTGCAGAGCTGTGTTTGCTGTGGTGGTTAGATACTTGGGATTTCCTTGTCTGAGTAACAGATTGAAAAGTAATAGCTTTTGACAAAGTATCGCAGAAAATCCCTCTCTTTTCTATTTTTATCTTTGTTGCTTGTTGCGTTTTCAAGCATGGGAAAGCTGTAGTCCATATTTGTTCAATGAACTGATGTGTTTACAGAGATGCAGAATACCCACTTGTGCACCAGTATCAGTGAGCCACAGCACAATCTAAACACTGAAGTAAATAAAGCTTTTTGGCTTTACATGGAACTAAAAAAGACCAGCTTTCTGGGGCTGGAACTAAGTAAAAGATGCCAGGAAATGTCTTAAAGCACCTTCTCTAAAGCCAGTGGTAATACTCCTATTGATTTCAGTCAGATTTGTAGTTGGTGTAATTCCATCGGATGTAATACATACTCAACTTGTTTTCTGTGAATGCCATGAAGCTGTTGATGCTGTCATTAATCTGGTGACTTTGTTGGGAAATGCATCTCATTACATGGCAGCTGACAGGAGGCCACTGCCACTGGGCACTGAAGCAAGCTTATACAAAAATACCCTATCTGCGTAGCTGGGGAGTACAGCTGTTACCGTTGCGAATTCTCTCCACGAGCCACTTACTGAGTGGGGCTTAACAGCTGAGAAAACCCCTACACACCATGGTGTAGACTCAGCACATAGTTTTTAATCAGGGACACATAGATTTGATTCAGAACTGGAAATGTCACCCAGACAGCGTACAAGTAATGGAGAAACTTCTTGCATTTCCCAGGGGTGTTTTATTTAGAAGCACTTGAGACCAGAAGAGGCAGTTCTCCCCTTGTTGGTCCTGGTACTTTAGCACAAAGCCCTAGAGCAATAAGATGAATACGCGTGCATGGAAATGTCCCACTGGATCCTGCAGGATACTGTGACAGTAAGTTTCTTTAGTGCTGCCTGCAGGTGCAGCCTCCCCATGAGCCTCACGTGCTGTCATTTCTGAATTCAGACTGTAAAGGCCTCAGGACTGGGACCGTGCCTTGACTTGTGTCCGTGAGGCACCAGGGACTCTTCTGGCTGCTGTCAGTCATCGCAAGGAGCTCAGTGGTATTCATCCAAATTTGTGCTTTCTTTCACAGGAGCTCGAGTTTGAACATGAGAGATTTCTTTTTATTATGTGAGAGAAAAAGCTCAGGCTGGTCTCTTTCTTAGTGAAAATTTCTCTCTAACTTGTGTTACTTTAAAGGTGACATTTTATTTTTGAGTAATTTAGACAAAGAGGTACTAAAGAAAGTAGATTCAGGACATATTAAAAACAGTCCCAGCTACATTACCTCTGAAATGACTTTTCTTCTGTCAGGCTGGTGCTGTGATGTGTTTATGTCTATGTAAAGTACCATGCAGGTCCTTCCCTTCCTGTGGGGTGGAGGCTGAAACAGACAGCTCTGTTTGGGAGCCCAGAGGAGGGCCCTTTAGGTTAATGGTAATTTTAACCTGATTTGGTGAGTGTGTGCATGCAATGTGTGTGCTTTTTTGCTTATGTCTGTCTACCCCAATGACAGTCTTTCCCTAATAGCTTTTTAACTCATTGGCCAATTTGAGGATATGGATCTCAGAAATAATGGGTTTTGGAAGTTTTATGAAAACTAGGAAACTTAGTAGAGGAGAAAGCCTGCTCCCTTTGATGCTGCCACTGAGGGAAAGATTGCATCACCCACACTTACATCCAAAACCCCAAGTGGAAATGCAAATGTGTAGGAATTCAAGCCATTAATTTTGCAGTAAGTTTTGAGTTTTTTTTATATTGTCACCTTCCCTTCCGCTATACTGTCATGCTCTGCCAGAATAAATGTGTTTCCTGTGGTACGGTGTGAGGAGAGAAGCAGAGCCATGGCACTGCTGTAGTCGCCACTTTTTGTCCGCCGAAGTGGAAGGATCATTTTCACTCCCTACTCCTGGAGCAGAGGTGGTAGCCAGTACTGGGTTATTAGGGACCGGCTTCATTCTTTTGCATGGTACGAGCTTTCCAGACCAAGTTCTGACTTCAACACAGTAACTCAACCCCATTAACGTTATCAGGCAAAACCCCCGTGTTTGTCAGTTTTCTCAAGTCAGGCAATCAGCAAAGAATTAAAACAGAAGGGCTGAACCAAGAATTGCTAAACGAGTTTATCAGTGCGTGTGTTGGCTGGCAGCTTGACAAAGTGAAGCCAGGAGCTAAGACAGCCCTGTAAGTCAGGATGTAGGAGCTGTAATTGAGAAGTATCACAGAAGCAATTTGGAAAAGCATCTGTTCAGAGTTTGATTTCTGTGAATCATTCCATTCTGCTGGCCTGCTCTGCTAGTCGCCTGAGCTGCTCTTATTTTGCCAAGAGAACAGCTTGACACGCATACAGCGCCTAAAAATAAAATAGGCTTTAAATATTAACATGTTTCAAAAGTATAGATTCATTCACTTTTTCAGAGTAACAATTGCTTAGTCATTCTTTAAGAACATGGAAAGAATTTAATTGAGAGCTGTGGAAGAATGCCATTCATCAGCAGCACAGGTGTTCATCTCCAAAACTGTCCCGTTAGCAAACTGGGCTGAAACTCACCAGACACTGAAACATTGTTGGTGATACATTGCCGAATGCTGTTGAACCATTGCAGGACTGATCCTTGCTCATGAACCCACCCCCAACTAACACCACGGTAGGCTGAGAGATAGGCCTGGCTCCATAAAGCTCTTGAAACTGTTAAAAGTCGCTTTTAATTTATTTGAATAGCTTCGCGAGTTTCTTAGTGTTTGCAATTACGAAAAAGAACTGGAACTGAATGCTGGACCCTGACTGTTAGCTCTTAAAGCAGATGCTGTTTGGTACAAAGACTCCAAATATTTTTTCTGATTTGTTGCCAAGTCTGACCCTGTCTCTTCATTCTGGAAGGGAGATATTGAGGAATTTGAAGCTCTGGGTTCCCTGCTGCTGAATTCCATGTTCCTCTTTGTTTAGCAGTTTCATTAAAAACTCTGATTTGATCTTTTTCTTCATTCCCCTTCGTTCTCTCTGAACTTGGTCCCTCTGTTGAAGCAGATGGCTCAGATGAGTTGCAGGAACAAACTGACGAATTCAAAACTGGAAGTCACAGAACTCGTCTGAAAAAGCAAGATTAAAATTGTCTCAAAGGTGATTTTGGAGCCCTGCACAGTTTGCAAAGTTGTAGCTATTGCAGGTAATGCCAGGGTTGTTTTCCATTTCTTGGAAGATTACAGCTTCAGATGGGAACCCATCCTGTGAACATGCGGAGTAACATAGGCGTGTGGCAGAGTGGTGAGCATGGGTCATGGTACCCTTGGGCACTTTCCTTTCTGATGGCGGAGTTGATTGGGGTCCCTTGGGCACTTTCCTTTCTGATGGCGGAGTTGATTGGGGTTTTTTTTTTTTTTATTTTGCTGAGTTATTGATTTCCTGATAGTTGCAGCTTAGGGGACACAGAAGCAATTCTTGAGCTCAGGCTTATTCCACCAAATAGGACAGGTCAAAAGGAAAAAACTGAAGTCTTGAAATAATTTTGATTTTTAGTAACATCTGAGAAAGCGAAGGGTGAGACTCTTGAAAGCTATTTAGAGAAGGAACAGGTGGAGCGCTCTCCTCTTGTCAAGCCATCCAGCAGGTCAGAGATGTGGATTCATTTTTATCCCATATCTTGCCCCTTTGGCCATTGAAGTGAAAGACAGTTATTCACACAGCTGCACAAATCCTGAATCCAGTGCTGAGTCCTCCTGTTGCCTTGGCAGTTTGCCTGTCTTTTGCATGTTATCATGCCAATATTTGCATGCATGTGAGAAGGGAAGATCCCGCTCGATTCTACAACAGGTTGAAGAAAGGACCAGCACGTTCATCTCTGCAGTGCAGTCTACATCTGTTTAACAACATGAGGACAGCAGAAGACTTTCAAATCCAAATGCCTTTGAGACAACCTTTTCCTGTACGCCTGTCTCTTTTTCTTTCGATAGCTTGTATCCCACTGATTTCCATTGTTTTTTTTTCTATACCAGTTCTAACAGCTGTGCTTTCCTTATGCTATGTGCCACTTTTTTACCCATGCTAAGGCAGAGGTCTCCCTGCCTGAATACTTCAATGTCCTCATCAGGCCTTGTTGCAGTCCAGCTCTTGCCTCTCCTTAAGTGAACCTGTGATGCCAGAAACATATGACCCGGGGCTGTAGATCCATTTTTCTCCAGCAGTGAGTACACACAAGTTCTCAGCAAGCTCATCTTCCCTTCTGATCTTATCTCCTGCCCTCCTTGACCCCTGCCTCCCATGGAAGTGACTCCCCGCTGCTTGCGAGATCAAAGTCATGTTTCTTGGAGGCTTCTGGAAAACCCATTTTATCTCCATTTGCTACTTTTCTGTCCCCATCTCCTCTGTATCCCTTATCTCTTCCCATCTGTCTTTCCCCCTTGTTCGCTAAATTTGAATTGTGCCAGGCTTCTGTATACTTCTCTGCACTATGTGTTGACTCATCCAGTCAATCAGTCCCTCTCCAACTGGAGTGCTTCTCTCGGATGCACTTAGCTAGCGCTTCCTCTGCCTTTCCTCTTAATAGGGGTACAGCTGTTGTAATATATCTTACTTGGGGTAATTAAGCCCATGTATTTCTATGTGTGTGCATGAGCATGGAGACTTTCAGCACTGTGTAATGATGCCTATAAACAGATGGTGAATTAGCTGCTAGGATTCGGGAACCTACATTCGGGAATCGTGGTTTGATTTGGACTAAATATCCAAAACTTCAGATTTAACTAGAGAAACAGGAATGCAGAAAGGAACTGTGGTTTTCACTGTTTGAGATCTGCATTCAGCAGCAGCCCAGGTTCCTGTCGCTGGGGAGTATGTGGGAGAAGCTCTCTGGAATGTGGCTGTTAGCATATCAAAGTAGAGTAAACATGCAGATGATACCCTTCTTCCTCTGCTTCAGCTAATTAAGCCACTCCTCATGTCACATTAGATGGAGAGGATTTATTAATGTGCTGTCGTCTGAGGGAGCAAGGGTTTGCTGAAAGGGAAGAGTCATGTTAATGGCATAGAGGATGTCATGCTGAACAAAGAGCAGATGTCAAATAAACAGGGTATTTCTTTTAATCTCCTTCTTTGCTGAGGTCTTAGATCCCAGTGCTTTATTGTAAAAGCTTAGAAAATTAGGGCTAGAAAGAACTTCAGGTGGTCTTTTAATGCATTCCCTTGCTCCAAGGCAAGATCAGGGATACCCGTGTCACTCCTGATGGATATCTGCTCTATGAGGCTAACCAGTATACTTGTTTCTAGCTTTCCTTGAATTACTGTGAACGCCGTGCCCCTCCTCAGGTATGGTCAGTATGGTGAATATTTGGGTTTGTGACCACAAATCTTTGTTGAATGGTTTTGGAAAGGAATGTGGTTTTCGAAGATGCCCATGCCAAACCTCTGGGGGTTTCTGAAGCTTGTCTGCTCTTTGCTGGCAAATGCAGTGTTAATAGCCTGTCTGGCATGTTTTTGTAGGCCTTGGTCAAAGCCTCTTCTAGGCCAAAAAAAAGTTAGAACATCTGTCATCGTTCTTCATCTCAATGCATTTAGTATCCAAAGTGGCCTTTTACTAGCTTGGGTGAGGACAGTTATCCCTGAAGTCATGAAAGGTGTCGATCACTGGGGCTTTTCAACTGTCTGGGCAGCCCCTTGTACACTGGGAGAGGCTCTGCTTAAATCAGTGAATTAGCACAGTGCAAATCCAGTGCAAGTAGCACTAGAATAAGGCTCTTGACATCTTGAGGAATGTCTGTGGGGGGGCAAATTAGTAGAGGAGCAGATAAATGATGCATCCATTAAACTCAAAAAACCACAGGAGGGTTCCCAGGAAACACAAAAGCACCACAGAAAGACTGAAAGCTAAAGCTGAGAGTTGGCCATGCTAAGGAAGGGATTCCACATGTTCCATTAATTGCTGTCCTGCAGGGCAATTAAACAAAGAGAAAAAGAAGATGGCAGAAGCACTCCTTTAAGGTCTAATGATTTACAGAATCTTGCCTTCTTTGCAGGTTTACAGATGTGAAAAGGTCTGGCCTCCTAAAGGCCTTTTTATTAGAAAGGTGTAAAGTAGGGCAACTTGCACAGTCAAACCCAGTTAGGTGCCAGCTGCTCTGTTTGAAACTGGGGGCAGCACATTCCTGTGCAGAGTTCAGTGTGGGCTGAAAGAGCCAACTGAAAAGTTGTGATGAGCTTCAGTGGTGCCATGGCTAAGATTTGGGTATATCTGCATGAATCACCATCGTTTCACAAAGATGAAGGCTTGAATTTGTCTCTCACAGATAGACTGCCGGTCTTGTGAAATGTTACCCAGGGCCAGTTGCTAGACCCTTAGATGCCATAGCAAGATTTCTGTACCAAGTATCTTTAAGTATTCCCAGTAGTCACAAAAGTATAAAACATATCGTGTATTTCATTCATTTGTGCTATTAGGACCTTGTGTTCTGAGCAGTATCACGTTATCAACTCTAGAAACACCACACTGAATATCAGGGTGAGAAGTTATTTGTTAGTCTTTCAGGGTGTGTGTAATGAAAATCAAGCGATTCAGAAAGTAACTACGCTTTGTGTTTCAGCTATTTATTTTTCTTGCTGGGCTTTTGGGATTCTGACAGCAGTTGTGTATCCTGGAAGTGACAGTGTTTTCAGAGTGACGGGGAAGAGGAGATTTTATTGGGCGCTACAGGACAACAGTCAGTCCCGTAGGGGAGGTGTCCAGCCACAGAGTACACTGAGTTCTGGGAAAGCGTGCTGCATCGCTGCAGGTCATGCTGGTTTGGAGGCAAGGAACGGAGTTTTATAGAGGTCACGTTGAAATTCGGGATAAGGTAGATTCTCCTAAGTAAGAAGAGTATTCTGTGGTGTCAGGGTCTGATGTGTATTTTCAGAATTAGTGGTGGCTTCTTGTGTGATCTTACTAGTTACTTGAACATTGTGTCTTAGCTTGTTTTTCTATAAAGTTTCTATAAAGTTGTTGTAGTACTTGCCAGTTTCTCAGTGAGGCAGGGAGGAATATATACAGGACCTTGGATACCAGTTTGAAAACCTCCTATGAAACCAAATGTGTGCTGTAGAGTTGGAGGAGCGAACCTCACATGCCCTTAGCTAGCAGTTTGTTGCGATTCCTAGGAATCTAGATCATCTTCTGCCTGCAGAAATGGCATGGGCTTACCAATGGGCAAAAAACTTAGTGCTGGAAACTACTTCTACTACTTTCTTCCACCATCTAGAAGGAGGGGAGTCGTATACACAATATATCTGCCTGGATGCTATTCTATCTTAAATTCTGCAGAATTGCAAACTCATTTTGAGGTCTTTTACTTTGACTGTTCACTTGTTATCTGAGTGCCTACCCAGTCCTGTGTAGAGGGTTGTATTTGGACCAGTCTTACATTGCCTTGTTTCCTCAATATGGCTCAGCCACCTTCCACCCTGGAGGGAATTTAAGCCCTCAGCAGGGAGTGGATGTTCTGCCACTAAACAAGATCAAGAGAATTGTGAACTGATTTCTTCCCTGGACTCCCTTTTGCCTCTTGCATGGCGCCAAAAGAATGAGACACAGTGGATTATATTCTCTGTCCTTTGATTAAGTACAAACAGAGGAAAAACAGTGTCCCTGTTGCCGGTGTAGATTTCTTTCTCAGGCACATAGAGATTGAGGTTATTTCATATTTCACATTCCCTTGAAGGGCAAAGGCATAATTATGGGGAGGCCTATTTGAAATAGGCTATGGCTGACTTCTTGCAGTGCCCAGACCCTGCTCCATCAGATGATCCATGGCATCTGAAGCTCTTCTGATATAGAGACTTGAGTTCAAAATATTGTGACTTGCACCAGGTACAGCACTTGGCATGATTGTTATCTTGTTTCTGTGCCTGACTGTAGCTATCTCTCGTACATTGGATGGTTGTGCTATAATCCCTGCACTTGTGATTCATAATGAGCGTATTGTTTCCAGCTTGGTTTTCATTAAGTACAGTGACAATGAAAATCATTGCTAAGGAAAACAGTTTCCATCCGTGAATATTAAATTCTAATGGAAACCATGTTGTTACTGCAAGATTAACAGAAATTGGCATCTAGATGACTATCCAGCATTAAGCCAAATTAATCTGTGCCACTAAAATTGCATGTCTAGCTTTAAATTAGCACGTTCTCATAAAATGAAGGAACAGCTCACCCTGTTAGCTTCTTCTGGATAATCCCTGTAAACCAAACTTGGAACTAGAGGCTCAGTAGGACAGTCATGGTAGCAGCTTTAGCCTGTCTGTGCTGTACATGCTGGAGAGGGTCCTTCTGTGGATACTGTTCTTTTTTTCACCTGCATACCACTGACTTCTTGGGACCTCTGTTTATTCAGCCGTAGAAGAGGGATTGTGTTATTACCTATCTTGGAGGCAGTTTAGTGGGTACTTCTTTAATGTTTTTTAAATTTTGGAACCTGTTATATGTAGGCTTTACAGAAAGGAAAAGTATTTTTTCATTTTTAAGTATCATAAGCACTAAAAGATTCCCTTGGTGACTGACTTGGTGTGAAAATCCAGGCAGAGCATCTCTGTCAGACATATCATTGCCATTGAACAGGAAGGCAGAGCATGAATCACTTCTAGGTTTTCCTGATTTTACTTATTTAGGATGTTAAGAGAGGCTACAGGAGTGTAATTGATGGCAATGTGTGAGCTGCACAAATTGAAAATCGTAGGAGGATGAGAAAAACATCAGGTCAACACCAAACTAGTAATGGTGGGGAATGGGAGGTTTGCTCTGTGCATGTGGATATGCAGTGAGTCTCCATCTGTGCCAAGCAGACTTCAGGACTTCAAGTTTGGCTCCCTTCCCAACAGCAAATACATTGAGAAGAGGAAAGCTAGCCAAGTTTTAATCAAGTAAAAGTTCTGTATGCAGAGGTGGCTGGCAAAAGAAGAGATTAAAGTATTAGGAGTGCAATGAAAACAAGACATTAGAGAGTTGAAAGCTGGAGTACCTGGATAAACCACTTGCTGAGTGAATATTCCACAGTCATCGGAAGGAAGCCCCGCGTGTTTCGAACGGGATGAAATGTGAACCCACGCACCAGAACTGGTCCTCTTCCAGCTTTGGCTATCACTGTGGCAAGTATGTAATATCCTAATGCCCAGCTGAGCTGGTAGGATAAATGTAATCATTCCCCTTAGAGATACTGCTAGCAGAGGGCTCATTAGCTGGCAGAAAGGCCGACAGCTGCAAACTGTTTATGTATGACAACTTTTTGGATAAATCTGAGTTTACACAGTTGCCTGTGTCCTAAGGTTTGCTGTGGAAGTGCAGATAGCTTTGCGTGTTCAAACCCAAGCACAGAAGTTATGGACTGTAATTATGCAATTTCTCATGAGAGAAAGGAAAAAACCCTCACACTTGGTAATAGTAAAAATAGTAATTGGCTTTCCTTTCCCTCTACCACCGGTGCTCCTGCTTGACTTTTTTTGATATTAAAAATAGATTTGTGGTAATTGTTGGCAGTTAGAAGTGTATCTGGAAAGATAAGGACTTCTTTTTCCCCCTGAAGAAAGCCACTGCCTGTGTATTTGCATGAGCACAGAAGTGTGGGGGTTTTGGTGTTTTTTTGTTTGGTCGGGGGTTTTTTTGTGTTTTAAAAAACAAACAAACCAAAAAAAAAATCAAACCAGTTCAACTTCCTTCAGCGTTTTTCATTTCCACACACTTATCTCTCAGACAGGGCCAGAAGCAAAATTATCAAATAAGAGAAGTTCTCCTTCTATTATTCCCAGCCTGGTAGAACCACAGCATGCCAGGATTTTCCACAAAGATGTCTGAATTCATGAAGTTTCTATTCCAGTTCTTCAGACTTGAAAGGCTCAGATAAAAATCTGGAATTTTATGAAGCAAACAGCGGTTTCCATTCATCCCAACGAAGAAAATAAATCATATTAATGCAGCTACCGAGGCATTGGACTACTGTCATTGTTGGTTAAAGGTGTATTTTTCTGTGCATATCAATTATATGGATCATTGTATTGAGTTACAAAAAAGTTGCATTTGTCTTAATGGCTCAGGTATATTTACTAAAGAACATATATTATGGCTGCAAATCAATAGCATATTTGCTATTTATGTTATAATGAAAGAATTAATGGTAAAATGTACTGGTCTGAAAGAAAATTATAGTCTTAGGCAGTAGTTTTGATAGAAAATAAGTATTTCAAAAACATCTTTGAGGCAAGCTTTTTCTGGCTTAAAATGTTATAATAATTTGTTATAACTGCTTTGCTCTTCCAGAATGACTCTTTATTAATAAGCACTCAGCAGTTCATGAGCTGGACTTCATCTCATGTACTGCAAAGCTGTCTGCTGGCTGCTCTTCTAGGGTTACTGGCTTCCTTGCCCAGTCCACTTCTGTTCCTATATTGTCTGATCCCTGGGCTTCACTCCAACAGAACGGTAATTGTAACAATTGTTACAATTTAATAATTGTAACAGTAAAGTCATTTTAGCTTTCTACATTTTTATATTGCTCATTGCAAATATAAAATGGCCACACAGGTGTAATATCAAGCATTGAAAATACCTAATAAAAATAAGGTGACTTAGAGTCCGTAACTGAGACACAGTCACTTTTTCAGCCACTGGTGGATGTAGAAGTCCCCAGTCCTTAGTCTTCTGCCTTTGAATAATGAAACTTTTTGCACAGAGCAGTGTCAGTGCCAGTCAGTTGCAGTGGGGATTAGAACCACTAAACAAAGACTTCAAAAGAATTGCCACTTGAGGTAATATATTTGACATTTTTATTGATATTTAACCTCTTAGTATATTGACAGAACTCTAGATTATTTTGCATGACCACATCTCCCAAACATGGAAATACTTCCCTCTTCCATCTCTAAGTGACATCAAATATTGGCTCAGCCTCATTTTCGGAAATTTGTCAGAAGGAAATTAGAATGAATCGTTTCAAGCTAAACTGGTTTGCCAGATTGACCACTGAGCTTGAGATGCAATACCGTTTTGTTGCTTCTCAGTTAAAACCTCATGTGTCAGATATAACTGAGATATATATTAGCACTGGTTAAATGGAAAATAAAGGCAGAATAATCAGGTTTAGTAGTAGGGATGAAACATTTTCAGCAAGAATCCTGCTCTGGCCGTTACTATTGGCTGTACCTAAAACTGCTGAAAGGTAAACAAAATATCACTTCCTATTTAGTAAAATCGTATTTCAGCTGAGTTGGGTCAGTTTATTATGAGTTATGTTTCCCTCGTCTCCAAGAGGCAGAAGGATCTCCAGGAGCAGCTTTGGAGTAGATGGTAGCTGTGCCACAGGGTTACAACTTCTGTGGGAGGCACCTGGGCTGAGCAAGGCTGATGAGTGAAGGCGAACTCGACAGCCCTCACTAGATTTCCTCTCTCATACCTGGAGATCAGGGTTGCCAGCAGGCAATGGGTCATCGCTGTTTTGTCTCCTCTGACAAGACAGTATGCTGCAGTGTAGAGGCAGCTAAGGAGTGGATTAGCAATTTGGCATGAAGCATCCTTCCTTCCAAATACCCTGTTTCATGTATGCATGCTGAGAGAGGATTTAAGAACTCAAAAATGCACAAAGGCACAAATCTAAAGAAGCAAAGGATCAGCTGAGTCACCTAATTGTTCCTTTTCATCTTCTGTGACTCAAATATTCAGTTTTTTGCTTCCCTTTAACCAAAATCTGGCAATTCCTCTTCATCTTAGACCTTCTGATATTGGCTTTACAATAAACTATCATTTTCCCAAACAGTATTTTCCTTCTGCCAAAAGTATTCCCAGAAATTGCTGATCCCAAGTAGGGTTGGAAGATAAAGACTGTTATTGATGAGCATATTATTATTTGTAAGTCACCATAAGGGTGCATGGCAGCAGATATAAATCAGGAGAAATATCTACTTTCCTTTCAGAAATTAACCAGAAATGTTTTGTGATCTTTAAAAGAAACAGAAGGCATGTTCATAGCCCAAGACCCACTGCAGACACCTACAGCTGAGATTCTGTTCTGACCCGTTCGTTAGGCCATCAGGTGTGGGGACTGAGGTTGCAATCTCTTTCTCAAAGTAACGTGTTACTTCCTGAGCAATTCCTTGACATCCTTATGAAGGTTCTGTGAGTAAAAACCACATCAGTTTAAGAATAGTGCTGAAATCCAGCCTTCTGTGATCATTGATTTAAAGGATTATATCTTGATTTCATTTTTTGCATGTGGTATGAATCTGGCCTTCCACAGTCAGCACTTTTAAAGTAAGCGAATGTTAGTGTCTGATTTCTGCACTGCCTTCACTCTGCTGCTAGTGCTGAATTAAAAGGCTGTCGCCCACCCCTTCATTCCATCCAGAATCCTCCTGTCAGTAAATATCCATATCCATGTTGTTGTCAGAATTCATAAAAACAGAACTGCACTTCTTCCAGGTCCAAAGTTTTATACCATTTGCACCCTGATAAACACAGCTTTGTCAACTCTGACAGAAAGAAAATAAAAAAAAAAGATATCATGTCTCCATTGTGTGATTGTCATGATTTTGGTCTACTCACTAAAGGCAGCTAGATCCTAGCAACCCCTGTGAGAGCAGTATTACAGTGAGGAAATAGATTTCTTGTTTTCTGTTAAATGTAAGCAAATATATCTGCAGTGAAAAAATTGATGGATATAGGTGAAAGGTCTTTAAACTTCCCCTTCTTCCATCATGGCAGAAGGATGTATGAAGTGGCAGGATGAACTCAGCATTTAGGTTGCTGTGTGCTATCTGGAAATCTTGTTTTGTATGCACACTTGAACTCTGCGTGACTTTTGAGATGTGCCCGTTTAGCAGTGGAGGACTTGCATAAAGAGAGACATCCTTAGGCTCTGTCTTTAGTCTTTGCGCATAACTCCCTGTGGCTTACCTGTGGTATCTAGGTGGCAGATGAAACAAAATCTCATCAGCAGATTGTCCTCTGTGTGGCCTGTGATGCCATCACAACATTTCCAAGTACAGCGGCGCTTTCTGCAGGGAACAGTCTGGGTGCAGGAAGGGCATATGAGGACTACTGTTTTTCCATAGCAGAAGTTTCATTCCTTCTTTACTTCAGCCTACAACCCACACAAACAGGCCTAGAGAGTACTGTGCAATTGTCTGTGGGATCAAATCCTAAATTCCACTAAGTCATAGTAGGCTCCTGCCACCTACACTGACTTTGTGACTCACCTCAAGAGTTTGCCAGCTTTTCTGACTCTGCCACTCTTTCTTTCTTAAGTATGAAAATAAGAGAAAATGTAAGATCTTTTCAGAGAGTCTCTGCTTTTTTGTTTTAGTCTTTCTCCCCAGCTTTATTCTGAAAATCTGGAGAAGTCCATTTAAATGCTTGTTAAGGCTACTTCTCTGCATCTTCTAACATTGTGATATGGGGCATTAGTAGACAAGCTTAGATGAATTTTTGAGTCTGTATGGACAGTGAAATATATTTTCCAATGAAAGCAGTGAAGGTGAGTGTGTTGACTTTGTTTCCTGTCTGACAAAATTTGGGGCTGATTTTTTCAATAGGATGATGAACAAAAC